>NW_019775757.1:205067-223430 GCF_001039355.2 Lingula anatina | reverse complement strand
AACTCAATACTGATCTTTACTCAACATAAATGAAAATTGCAACCTACATATATGTATGTACTTTCATTCAAGATAAATCTATAGTAAACATGGTCCAATATCTTTTCAGATATTTAAGATTTTAAAAAACAATTATGAACCTCTGTCTGGCACAGATGATAGAATCTTAGATATTTCATGCACAGCTATGGGAATGCCAACTCTAGGCTCTTACCTACTAGGATAATTGTGTACTAGTATCACATTATAATTATGTATTTTTCTAATACATGATTTCTTGGGTGTTAATTATTTTAAATTTGTTATCCAACTGGTGATTTAATAAATAATAGATCTACAGTTTTTGAACAAATGTGTTGGCAAACCCTAGACAAGGAAAATATGAATGTGAAGATTAAGAAAATATCACATATTAACCAGTTTTTAGTACATGTACAAATAACATGCAATGTTAGGGGATAATAAAGGTGTTCCTTTTAAAGGTGAACCTGGACTCTATCCCTACAGCTACTGGCATCACCTGACATACAGGAAATAATAAGATCATTTCTAAAAAAAAAAAAATTATACAGTAAATTTTCCCACATGCATTGACATTACAAACATGCGCACTCCCAATTTTGTTCTTATTAGTGAAAATGAAAAACAAGAAATATACAAATACACACCACAAGTATAATCAACCAAGCAACACTGATACAAATATCCAACCAAGCATTGCATTCTAAAAACCATATATAACCCTTCAAAGTTCACAAGAGCTACTGTAAGTGGTATTTTAGGGATTTGCAGAGTCCCTTACCACCCTATTGAAAGGTATATAGACCTTTTCACGATGTCACCATATACACGTATACCAGTAATTACACCCTGAAAATCAAGGTGTCACATGACACACATATACAACCTGCCAAAGCTTTACATATAAATGAACTTAGAAGCCACCTAAATTTTGCTTTTCTGATTTGGTTGACAATGGCCACTGTGACTTTCAGATGGTGGTACATGTTATATGGTCTATAACTTCCAAGAACTGCACAAGGTTATTAATTAAACCATGCATAATGTAAGGTCTTACATGTTCATCAGATTAAAACATTCCTGAAAAATAAATAGTCAGTGAGTATACTAGAATATAATGTTGCTCATCAAACTGTTCAGATTACACGTTGTGATTTGATAAATTTATTTAAATGTTATTCATCATTTTATTCTGTATTTGCTGAAATTAGGAGTAAGTCATTGAGATCAATTATAAATCAACATTTAACATCACTGAACTTCTTATTTGAAATTTGGCATCAAAATAAATTTTCATCTCTACAGGTGACACAATATGTTATTAAATCAAGGAAAAGTTTGTATCCAATTATTTCTAATTTTAACAAATGGCAACTTGATAGAATTATTACCTGTATGTAATCCGGCATTTGCCTGCCTATTTCCCTATAGAGGTCGCTAGCCGTGCTGCACTCGGGAAAGGCGTAAGTTTTCAGGCGTTCTTCCCACAGCTTCATCAAGTCATATGAGGCTGACTGAATCTGGAGTTTTGAAAAATAAAATAATTTTTAAAAAAATTACTTGTTACACTGCAAAGTTGAGATTTTTTAAAACTCAAAAGTCATATTTTCCCCCACTTAACATCTATCCAATAGACACAGAATCACCTTTTGGTAATAATTCTGAACAACTGTTCCTTGAACCATTTGCCAACAGAAGTCATTTCCATGAGAGTAAAAAGGCTTATTTCTCCACACATAAGTCTTGAAGTTCAATTGTAGCCAGTTAACTAGTAGTTGTCTTACTTTTCTCATTCTGATACCATGGATAACTTTGCCAGTCAGGCCAGACTCCCCATTATACTGTATGAGATCCTGCAAAGTTAGATCTTCTAGTACGCGGCCAAGAATAGCCAGGTCGGATACCTTTTTATCATTGCCCAGGATGTGGTTTTGGTACATTATGGCCAAATTCTGGAATAATGTAATGAAACGTAACAATGTAATGTAACATAACGTAATGTAAAGTAACACAACATATTAATTCACACACATACACATATGCACATATATGCACATGAATGCAGGCATGCTTGCGTGCACACAACAGGAACCGAACAAATTCAAAAGGTACAGTACCAATTAACTTGCAGCGAGTGAATGCAAAACCAAATATTGCAGAAAACTTCCTTTTTTAACAAATGTTCTAATACTGCTGTCAAGTTTATATCATATAAACAGGCATGTCCAGATTTGTATACACTTACATGCAGGCTTATCAAAGGTCTTCCACAAAATGAAGAAGTAAACTTCTGCAGGTGTGGTTGGAACCTGGGCTTTATCCCTGCAGCTACTGGCATCACCTGACACACAGCAAATAAATAATAACATTTCTAAAAAAACATCTAGATAACAAATTTTCCCTCATACATAGACATCACTATGCTTACAAACACGTGCACATAAACTTTTGCTTCCCCCTTCCAATTTCTAAAACAAAACATCCATATAAGCACTCGCACTTTGTGTTAAATTCATGAATGACCAGGCAAAGGCACATGCATGACCATACAATTTAATGTGGCACACACACACACACACACACACACACACACACACACACACACACACACACACAAAACAAAACAACTGCACACATCCATGCACAAACAAATGTATGCACACCCATGCACATGTGCATGTGTGCACGCACATACTCACCTGAAGCCCCAGGTCTATAGCACGCAGGAAAGTGCTCATACTGAGTGGAGTGAGGGCCCCTGGCATCATCTCTCTGGATTAATTATATAATAATAATATTATATTTACAAAATATTATTTTTCATTGGCATGTGCTTGTACATAGTTTGGGGATAAATTTGGAGCAAGGGTGACATAGGGGTAGATATATAAACTGACCAGCTAGTAGTAGTAAAAAGGAGATCCATCACAGAAAGGATCACACAGACACCCCTTACTAGTAACAGTCCTTACTTTCTCAATAAGGTCTTGAACTCAAGTTCAATTCTGCACAAACAAGTATGTTTTCTATTAGCACTGATATCAATCATGTGTTACTTTTTTCTGTTCACATAAATATTAAGACAATTATTATATTTCACTTCAATTAGTCATAAAATATTCATTTTACCACACATTACTCAAATTAATTAAAAATGGTTAGTATGATTCTCCTTGCAGTTTCATCAAATTTTAATTTCAATGAAAAATAATTCTTGTATCTTTACCCAATATTACAGGTGGTCCACCACTCTTGGTCATAGGACAAAGGGGCATCAAACTCGTGCATTAGCTCCTCTTCTGTCTCCAAGCCAAAGGACGTTATAGGACGAGCCTGACAAATGTGTGGAGGAATTAATGACTGTGTTCCCATAAACACATCCTACTATAGCTTGATGGATCTAACCCTGCGGGGCTTCTTGCCAAAGTGCTTTTAGTGTAATCAGCTTAATTGTCTGGCAGACCCCCCTGAGTAAGTCAGGGGTAATTGCCTATTGTTAATTACCCCCTATTAGCTTGCATGGTGTGCCGGACATTTAAGTTGCTTTCACTGAATGCAATTTAGCGAGAATCCCTGCAGGGTTAGATCAGTCCAGCTGGTACTTTGGGTTTATGAGAACTCTCCCTATAGTACATTACCCTGTTGAAAAGCATCTGACTAACATATTCATCAATGCTTTTACCAATTACATTTATACATAATTAATTTTGATGAACTACAGTACTACAGTCTGACAAATGTGATATTAGGGAAAGTTCTCAAAATTTTCATTGCCTTTTGTATATAGTCAGCCTTGCTGAAAGACTTTAAACCTGAAACAAATGTAAAGTTATAATCTCTAACATTTGTAAGTGTATTCTCAGGAAATAATCAAGCCTTGGTGTAAGTGAATTTTCTGGGTCACGGATTACCCCCCCAAAAAAAATCGTCAATATTTGTAGCTGCTGTCTAATTTACACACTTTTTTTGTCAGGACTTGGAATTTCAGGATAGGATATTGTGGCATTATGAAAATTATTCCCGTACCTGTAACAAATAAACCTGCCCATTGCAAACAGCCCATTCTATGTCTCTGGGATCTCCAAAATATTTCTCAATCTGAAAAATAAATTTGTTCTTATTATATCCCCCACAAAATTCAACAGGGCTATGATATTGCATTGTATTTTTTATCATTATCATAATTCAAAAGTTCCTACTGGAGAATGGATAACAAACACTTTAAAAATTCAAACTTACTAAACACACACACATGTATATATATATACATGCATGTTTGATTCACTAAAATTAAAATGTAGAGCAGTTTTCCAAGAATTGCAATTATGCTCTTTCCTGGCCAAGCTGTTATTGTGTTTGGAACAGACACTTTTTCTTCATGTTCTTCATAATATCTTTGAAGCCCATATCTTCAAGGACATGTGCCCCTACATATAAGCAGGTAAGACAGATGTGAAGACTGAAAATCCTGAAAACGTGAGTTGCATTTTGATTTAACGTTTGATTGAATTGTTATTAGTAGAGCTGCACATCTGATGTTAATTCTGTTTATTATGATGAGCCGATGAGTGCTGTCATTTATTCCATTTGTTGAGTGTTTCAAATTGTGGTAGCAATTTAATCGGAAGGCATCAAATCTGATCACATTTAGACCATATGAAAAAAATGTTCAAAATGAAGACTAAAAATCCTGACATCAGGCATGACCCTGAAAACTTTCACATATGCAAAAGCCAGCTGGGTTACTTACCATGATGCCTATCCTTGCCAGCTCTAAGATGACATCATCAGGAAGACAACATTGCTTTGCTGCTGCCAGCTCCACTTCTGTAGTCTGAGTCCCACCTGAGCCTAGTGTACAAATTATGTTGAAAACTTATAAACAGAAAAACGTAGCTTTTAATTAAAATTATCAAAATGGAAGATTCTTTTAATCTTCAAAGTAACAGTTACCATTTGAAGAGTCAGCTAGCAGGATGACCACTGCATAGTTTCGTTATTGTATTATTCTTATTAAAATGTATAAAATGTGAAATTAACCACCTATTACAGTTACCTTGATAAAGAAACATACCGTAAATGCCACCACATGGAGAGAGACAGATTTTTCCTGCCTATCTTTATGAATATTTTACGAAATTAAACAGTTTTAAGAATGAAAAACTAAGGGTGAGATTGTTTTCAATTTTCATCAGATGGAAATTGTTTTATCTACCTGCAACTGACATAACAGACTTCTTGCTGCCTATCGTCTTGTCTTTAATGCTCAATTTATCATCCCAACTTCTGCTGACAGTAATAGTATCAGGCTCTGCGATCCCTGACACCACAGACTGATACGAAAAAAAAAATCATTGCAGTAGTATCAGAAATCCAGATGATGTACATTTGAACACCCAAATTACACAAACATTTTAAATACTTTGTAATTATAAACCTTTAGGTAATGTCCTTTATATGCTACACTGCGCATCAATGTCATGCATATTTTTGTTGCACATGTATGTAAAAAATTTAAGAAAATTCTATCAAACAGAAATATTATAAAGACATTTCCTAAGAGAGCATTCACAACAAAGTTGATCCGTAGACTAACTACATGTAGTCTGCATATGAAATATGGCATGCACTGCAGGGGCGGATTTAGGCCGTCTTCTGGGTCTTCCGGAAGACGGTCAGATTTGTCAAGTTTACATTGACGGGTATCTAATTTTTTCTGTCGGAAGACGGTCAAAGATGGAGGATGGATCAACAAAGATAAATTGGAAGACTGTCAGAAAATAACTCTGGATCCACCCCTGCACTGGACAAGCGCAATGGATTCCCACCTCCCATGTGCACTGTCCCAGCAATGGCAGAGCATTAAAGCTCATTACGCTTTTAGGTTCGCAGCGCCATATTTGATTTGGATCTGTTAGTCCGGGGCTCAACTTGTTCTGAATGCTCCCTAAGACTGTCAGGACACCATACCCACCTCACCCAGACCATAGTTTGCATTGATGGTAAGCACACCAGGATTGGCTGTCAGTGGATCCTGGGTGAACAACACCCCAGAGGCCTCTGATTGGACCATCTCCTGGATAACCACACCCATGAGGGATTTGATTGGCTGGCCATGCTGTCTATGTGAGATCAAAATATGATTGGCAAATTTTACATCAAACTAAGGGTGCCAGTATTTAAGTCAGATTTGGGAAATTTTGAGCACATTGTTCACTATATGCAAAGCAAATATTTTAAATAAAGACATTAATTCATCAAATGAAGCTCTCAGCTAAGAGTGTAAATTACACTGATCACAATGAGAAATATATAAATTAAAAAAATATTTCAGTTAAGAACATTCAAAATCCAAAGTACAGGAGTGTTTCAACTGAGCAGGCCTTAACTGCATTGTCACTTAAAGTTCTAAACTACCTTCTGTATTCCACTGCTTGGTAGGTACACTGAGAAGCCCAACACTTCATCACTGCTTCAAATACCTGAAATTTCACATTTGAATAGAGTTGCATCAAATATACTTATTTTATCTCACAGGGTCATTTTCATCAAGTTCAAATTCATTTTTCTAAATACCATTGTAAAATCAAAAGACAATATCTTTTATATAAAAAACATACCATAAAAATTGTTTTCAACAAAAACATAGGAAGATTTTTTTTAATTAAACAAAATAACATTAATAAAGCGGGTAAATTTTTACAATGAAGGTTCCCCTACCACGAGTACATAGCCAGACCATACCTTGTGAATTCCTTTTATTCCTAGAAATGTTTCCATTTGTCCAGCAGCAGACATCTCGTCACTGTCTTCACCTAGAGCAGATACAGTGCATATAAATATCTTATTCTGTGACAGATCTTAATTTGTTGGCCAGGTAGAGGTGTAGAAATTCACTATCAGATTTTAATATATAATGCACACAAGTGTGTGTGTGTGTGTGTGTGTGTGTGTGTGTGTGTGTGTGTGTGTGTGTGTGTGTGTGTGTGTGTGTGTGTGTGTGTGTGTGTGTGTGTGCATGCTCACACACGCATGTGTACATATATACAGGGAGGAGAACTAACATTTTTTTTTTATTTATGTGTACTTAACAAAGAATATTGACTTTATCTACAGACAGACTCTTTGAACCTGTGACATACCTACAGCAGATGATCTCACAGCAAACAGTATTTCTCCATGCTGAGTTCCAAACTCTTTGACCAAGGTCTCCACCAGGCTGCCCTGGACATCCATACATAGAGGAGCAGCAGTGAATGAATCCACCAGCCTCTTACAGCACTCCTGAATATTACCTTTGATTTTCCCACTAAATGAAAAGAAGCTATTATTTTAGATAGCATGTATTATATTGTACACAGCACTGAGATTTACAAGGAGCTGATAGTTTTTAAAGAGCTTTATATAATTATTATTATTATTATTATTATTATTATTATTATTATTATTATCAGGTTTCCACAACGTAAAAATTCATTTTCAGTTTAGAATCAGATGAAAACAATATAACAAGTAAAGATTTAAATTTAAAAAAACATCTAAGCATAAGGACTTTATGGGCAAAAACTACCTGCAAATGTCTTCCAACTCTGCCCACATATCCACAATAACTGTGCTTGACTCTAACTGTTTTTGTAGAGCTCTGACAGTCACACACAGCCCTCTGGGCACTATGAACTTAAGTAAAGGAAAGCATACTGTTGGCAGATAGTTTTCATGGCCAGTAAATACAGTGAAATATACTGGACCTGTAAAATACTGAATGATTAAATAAGTAGTAAGTACCTTTTAATATTGATTTACGTTATCTTTATAAAAATATTTTGGTACAGTTATTCAAAGTACAAGAATTTTTTAAATAGGAAAATTGGCCTTCAAAAATTCTGAAACTGCACTATTACTGAACTAATAGGCTATGCATATATCATTAGTTACTAAATANCTGAATGATTAAATAAGTAGTAAGTACCTTTAAATATTGATTTACGTTATCTTTATAAAAATATTTTGGTACAGTTATTCAAAGTACAAGAATTTTTTAAATAGGAAAATTGGCCTTCAAAAATTCTGAAACTGCACTATTACTGAACTAATAGGCTATGCATATATCATTAGTTACTAAATAACACCTGATTATAAAAAAATATGTACGTTGTCTAAAATGGGAAAATAAACGTGTATAAAGACAGTTCTTAAGGGACCTCTCGGTGACTGTCAAATTTTCTTGCCAGATAATCGTATTACCATGAAAAATACTAATTTCCAAATTGACTTCAAGCTTGGATAAATGTACACTTATACAGAAAAAATACAGCCTATAGGTATCATTGGTTGAATGCTACAAAGAGATGGCAGCAACTGGCCAAAACTGCACCTAAAAAATAGGCTACCTTACCTTATCCTTTATTGTACACAGCATGGCCAGCTGGCACCCCTTGCCTCCAACCAGCTCTGAACTCTTGCAAGCCTCTTTTGTGAAAGGCAGCACCAGGGCCCTGTTGTCAAACTCTGGCACAGAGATAGGTTCTATTAGTGTGGGAACATGTGACTGTCTTGTAGGTGGTGAGATATCCTTGCACCTGAGATTAAAGCAAAAAAAAAATTATGTTATATACAGAAGTGGGTTCTCTTGGTTTGATTGATTGACTGGAGGGGAGATATCTTTGCTCATGGAAATAAAGCAAAGAATAAAATTTTATATACAAAAGTGGGTTATCTTTGTGTGGCAACAGGTGCCGATCTTGAAGGTGGTAAGATATCTTTGCTTCTGGAATTAAAGCAAAGAATATAATGTTATTCGCAGAAGTGGGTTCTCTTTGTGTGATTGACATGAGGCGAGATATCCTTGTTCCTATAAATAAAGCAAAGAATAAAATTTTATAGACACAAGTGGGTTTTCTTAGTGTGGGGACAGGTAGTTATAGCTGTCTGAGAGGGGGACAAGATAGTTTTGTGCCCAGAATAATAATAAGAAATAGTTACGTCATATATACAAATCAGTTAAGCTCTTGAAATCAGATTTTTTTTAATTTAAATTTTTTCATTTTTTCCAAAATAATTACCACATATCAATTGGAATTTTAGCTCAATTAACAGACCACCTTGAGTTCATCACAAACCATCTTGTTCAACACAAACCTAATTCTAAACAACTTGTCAGAAAACCCAATGCTATAAAAAGTTCTATACATTAACCAGTATCATTTAATTCCTGAACTAACCTATAGCAATACTCTGCAATGCCCCAGCCTTTCTTTCCATTCACAGTGAACTCCACTAGTTTCTCAAAAATCACATTTCCCCAGTCCTCCCCTTGGTATAACATGACAGTCTTGGTGGCCTTGACTTCTATATTGTATGTCTGACCTCCTAGAATATTAAGATATAAATGGATATATTTTCACAAACATTATGTTGTGGCCCTGCCTTTAAATGATACATTTGAAATTTTAGGATATCAAAAGCTATTTTTAAGTCCACAATGTTTGGTATGTAACTGGCCTGCTAAAATATAAAAAACAAAACTGTTTTTTAAACAGGAACTGTTGTTGTTTAAGCTGAAAAAAAAGACACCAATCCTATTTTTCCTCACAAAAACAATAAATAATTTCAAAACAGAATCCATGCATATTTTTTGTTTACTTACCAGCTTTGAAATTCAATGTCCAGAAATCTGGTGGGTTCTGGTTTTCTCCTAGTAATGGCAGCCAAAGGTCGCTCTGTGTCACAGGGGCACAAAGTGCATTAGGGGTAAACTGGTAACCAAGTAATAAACTGGAAACAAGGGAAAAGCTGTCAAACGTACAGACAAAAGCAGAAAATAATGATGCACAAAATAGTTTATTTGGCCAATTTTGATGCAGTAATACTATTTTAAATTCAGACTTATGCAAAATTGGGTCAAAATCAATCAACGATATCTATCATTCACAATGAATGTCTCAGGGCTTCAAGTTCCTATCTTTTTTCAATTTTTTTTTTTTTTTGAGATGTTCCTTTTTTTTTCTATTTTTCAGAGAAAATGCTTATTTTTTCCTATTTTTGTGGTCTAGAAATGCATGCACTGGTTAACCAGAAAATAAAATATGTGGATACCTTAGTCAATATTGAATTGTTAATGAAGATTTGGAGAAATTTACCAAAAATATTGCCTAACTGAGCTTGGACACTACATGCCTTGCTAAAGTACAATGCAGGAAGTTGCAAAGATTACTAAAAATTTCGGTTGACTTAGATGTTTAGATGCCAACATGTATCGAACACATTGAAGTTTGTTTAAGTCAACAAACAAACTTAGATCAGGATTAGTCAGACTTATATAGTCAGGATTAGTCAGACTTAGATCTGCTACGTTTATGTACTCATATTCTTGAACAGTGGGATGCCACATGAAAGTTCATTTTTCCGGGGACCATGTTATCCTGCCTGACCATGAGTAGTGTATAAGTAACTTCTGCCTTTTCCTCCAAGACTATAAGGGCTAGTTAGGAAGTTGAAACTTTGGGGATTGATAGACATATCATTAGAAATGTGCATGGGTACTTCAGAATTGTAGTGCAACAGGAGGTTGGGCTGTCCTGGTGGGTGCTTGACTCTTCATACTTTTAACATAAATTGTAATTTCTGCTAATTCCTAGACCATTAGAGTTAGAAAGTTGACACTTTGGGGATTTATAGACCTATATCAACATGGGCACTTCAGAATTTTACTGTTCGAAAGGGTTGGGTTGTTCATGGGATGGTTATTTCTTAGTTCTTTTCACATCGCAACTTCTCCTGACTCCTACTAGACCACTAGAGTGAGGAAGTTCAAATTCTGGGACTTGATGGACCTAAGATCAATGATGTACATGGGCACCTCAGAATTTTAGTCCAACTGAGGGTTAGGCTGTCCCGGGGGTGGTTGATTGTTAATTCTTTCCACATTGTACTTTCATCTAACTCCTCCTAGATCAATAAAATGAGGTAGTTCAAACTTAAGGTACTGGCAGACATATATCAACACAGTTGTGCATTTCACAAAATTTAGCGCTCCTTGGGGTTGGACTGTTCTTGGGGGCTCTTTTTTTACATTAAGCATTTTTTCATTGATATTATTTTATGCATAAAATCTCCTGACCAGTTCCTGCTGTCTGGCAATACAGCTGTATATGCAGTGCATGTTTTTTCCTTTAAAGATAGATTTTTTTCCTTCGTAGATTATGTTGACTGATTATTTTTGAAGCCGACTTCACTTAAGCGAATAGAACAGACCACAAAAAATAATCCAGTGTGTTATTTCATGATCCAGTTGTGTTTGCTCTAAACTCAGGTTTAAAAAAAAAAGAAAGAGTTTAACAAAGCATGCATGTACCTGTATGACTTCTGGTTGCGTGTGAAAGAAAAAAAAAAAAAAAACAAAGTGCCTAGGTGCTTTTGTGTGCTTTTATATGGCATTGCTTAAGGGAATAGTGTGCCTTTCGATGCCAAAATGATTCAATTTTCAATTTGAGGGACTACTATATATCACACTATGTGAGGCTTTTGTTGTTTATCCCTGTGTTGTTTATCCATCCATATGATATTTACTTAGTGTTGATGAGGTGCTGTACGTGTTCTGCTGCTGAAACCAGTAGCTGTCTTCTGCTGAGTCAACTGTGCTTTCCCGCACGAAAATGCAGTAGTATCGAAGTAGCAAAGAAGCATTAACGCAGTAGTGGTGTGGAGCATATTTGCAGCAGAAATGCAGCATAGCCTACTGCAATTCTACTTCAAAAATTACATAGGGTTGTACAGAGGAGGAGCATTAATGCAGTAGATTAGCAGCATGATAGAAGCATGTTTCAAATATGCTAATTAGCTCCCACATCGAAGCAGATTTGAAGCATGTTTGCAGTATGATTGCAGTAGTCTACTGCGCTGGAGTATCTACTTCGTTTTCGTGCGGGTTGTGTCTGGACAACATTTATACTTTTTATGTACAGACACAAATATGTCTGTACATGTACGTCACGGTCACCAGCATGTCTCCGCTGTTGTTGTGACCGTTGCTGTGCATTTTCAATGTTAGAACACTATTTAGTGGAAAAGGATTTGACCTATTGTCTTCAAACTTAAAGAACCAGGGAATATATACATAAAATACAGGTCAAGTTTTAAAAAGTCAGCTTAACTGGACCACTTTTCCAAAAGTGATGCTGTTTTTTCAACTTTTTTCAGCATATTTTATCCACTAGCTGTTATTCAAATAAAACAAAATAATTTTACCTTTTGTCTTCTAACTTACAGAAATGATGAATTTTCATCAAATACAGATTGAGTTTGAAAATCAGGTTGATAGGACCATTTTTCCAAAAGTAATGCTTTTTTTAGCATATTTTATGCCCCGTTATACAAATGAAATGAAAACCATGTCATATTTTGCTTTGAAACTTGAATCTGACAAACTGCAGTGACACCCTACTACACAATACACGGTGAAGACAGCGATGGCGACAACAGACACAGGTGACGACAATATGTACAGACACAGATGTGTTTGTACATAAAATGGCCAAAAGTTTGAGCAAAGCACTCATAGTGCTAGTAATCAAAGAATAGTCTCAAACATGCATTAAATTATGCACTTACAGCGATAACTACTGTTTGTTTTGGCCAAAAAAAAAAAAACAANATTACTACTAAAACAGTGGCCCGATCATGCCGATTTTCGAACTTAACCTGCGTTTTAGTAAGATCGATTACTCCTGTGAGTTTCATGACAACAGGCCTATCGGTTTTCCTTGAAATGTGTTTACAGTGTTGCATATATACTGAAAAGTGAAAAAACAGCATAATTTCTACAATAATGGCCCGATCATGCTGATTTTCGAACTTGACCTGCGTTTTATGAATATTCATCAGCTCTGTAAATATAAAGCCAAAAAGTAAAACTGCCTTCCACTTATTGTGTTTACAAGGAAAGTGCACGGCACCGGCGACGGCAACGACGACGACAGACGCAGGTGATGGCAATATGTACAGACACATCTGTGTCTGTACATAAAAAGATTTTTCATGGGTAAACCAAGATTTCCCCACACTTACCAATGGTTAATGAATCCATTCCAACATTCAAAGTAGTGCATGTTTTTTTTTCTAAAAAGTGTGGTATTGTATGATAATCTATTAAAAACTTAAATAGGGGGTATGGCCATCTATGAAGTCCCATGTGGTCTGATGGCAAGCACAGATTCCACAATCATTGCTATAACTGCTGTTTTAGTGAAAAATTGGAATTTACTATATTTCTAAGAGTTGTTAACTATATTTTTTTTGTGAAGTATGAATCTCATATGAACAGTAGTTATCCCTTTAAACTGACAGTAGCTACTGTACCTGGATGTACTGTTGGGCAGACACCATTGGCTGACATTAAAGAAGTTCCCATCCTAAATGCAAAATAAAAAAGAAGTTAGTGCATTGAAAAGATCTTAAGATAAAAATTCAAGTCATCAAAGAATCAATTTTTGAGACATAACCTTTACATCATCAACTAAAATTTAGAGAGCTAATATCAATTCTTACAGGTAACACTTTATATTGACATAATGCATCAGCACTGACTAAATGAATCCTCATGTTATATTTTTTACATAATAATGTCTACATGCCTGTGGAAAACAATGATATTTTTATTGTAATCTAGACGGTGTTGTAAAACTACCACATATTTACCTTATTTCAGATTTCCTGGCTGATAACAGATTTGAATTTTACACACTAATATTAAGTTCTATTCTAACCAAATGGAATATTGTTCATACCAATTTTGAAATCATACTTCAAAATTCCTCAACTTGTTAGCAGATAATCTGATCATCCCCTTTTTCAAATCAGTGTAGCGCCAAGTACAAATAAAATGAAATTTAGTGCTAGCTGCCATCAGCTATACAAGCTTAGACTTCCTACCTCAATGTATCCATAATGGGACACATATCTGTGAATGGATTTCCAGTCTTTTGTTCCTGCATCAGAAAAATAAACAATAAATATCAACAAGTAAACTCTAATGATCTGCAAAGAAACTCATGTACTTGTAAATATAATTTCACTTAAAAGAAATTTTCAACAACAAATAGCCTAATGCAAATGAATTATCTCAACATAGTTGTTCTTTGACAAAGAATAAAATCTCTAGAATATGTCTGCATTGTTTACAAAGTATATTCCATTACATGCCTACTGGCAGATGATCTATATAACAAAATATTGTTTACCTAAGTGATATTAAGTTAATCTACAAGTTTCTTTAGAAAATCATTACTATTAAATGCTCCATTAATTACAATATATTTTATTAAACTGATTATCCAACACAAACATTTTTGTTTTCAAATCAAATTAAAGTATATGTATTTTTCCCTCCCCCCTCCCCAGCGTTCAACAACTTATCATACTTTAAAAACACAATGAAACAGCTTACCAGAAAAACGGCTTCTTAAACTTTTCAGTCTCAATTTCCTTGGTTCTTCTCCTTCCACCAGGACTGTTCCCCTCATTTCTCCTGCCTGGTCATAGAAGGTATTATTACTTAGTCTGGAATACAAGCACAATTTCAAAAAAAAAAAAAAATTTGAAAAAATGACCCAAATCTATTTCAATGATCATTACATTTTCCAACTCTGCCAAGTTTTAAGCTAACATATTTTCATTGTGATGTGTTTAGGATTCATGCACATTTAAATGGAGGCATGCTGCACAAGATTAACAAAAACAGTTAGTTTTTTAGACTTACTCAAGATAATAGTCTGACTCAGACATTTAACTAAGTTAAAACTGTCTACTTCCTGAATTGAATCTTAAACCATTTCAGTTTACCTAGTGCTGCCCCCCCCCCCCCCCCCCCCCCAGGCCCTCTACACATGTACATACTTCTTTAAGTTTTCCCATAATTTCCCTGACCACTTTTCTTTTGCTACAGCATCAGAGAGTGCAACATCTGGTATTTCATCAGGAAAGCTGAAGGTATCTGAGAGGGCATTCCACCTGAAAACAATCATTTACTTCTATAATATACCATGGTACAGAAATAATTGTCTTAAAAGACACTTGTTATTTAGGAAAAACTTGAAACTAACACCAAAACTATTTTTTATTCCTTGTACAATAATTTGGACTTTTCTTTGCTGTGTTTGTTTTTACCCAAAACAAATAAGTAACAAAGACAAGATAGAGGATGTGTCATGTTGGAATGGTATGTTTCTGAATAAGTTTTGTGAGCAATGTTATAAAAACTTACAAAAAAGAAAATTTAACATGAACAAACTCATCTGCACTTTTTGACTGCTCCTGACTTGGATTCTTCCTAAAATTGAAAATAAAAATTATTAATTATTTAATTTATCTATAATAAATAAATAAATAAATAAATAATAAAGACAAGAAGAAAAAGAAAAAGAATAAATTTATATGTTATCAAAATTTATAAAATAAAAACTACAATATTCCTATAAATGCTTATAACCCCAAGAACGTCTTTTGTTTACACAATGCTGAATCAGACAATAAATTTGATAAAACAAACAAAACATTTTTGGAAAATGGCATCACCTGAGCAAACCATTATAAGATATTTTCCATGTTCTGAGTGCCTCCACCATGTCCACTGACAGACCTCCAGCTTGAAAAGAGTTATGAGCAGCAGTAAAAACAACTGAGTCTGGGTGGACAGGATGCTGAAAAAATCCAACGCCTGGAATATAAATTATAAAACAAAAATGAGAAATATCATTTGCCTGAAAGTGGCATTTTAAGTATATGATGGACAACTCTTACAATATTTGCTGTCTTTCCTTGGAAATTAATTTCATTACGATCATTACCTTTCAAGCTAAGCAGCAGCCATAATTCTGCAACTCTTCCCTCTCTTCGTCCTATTCTAACAACAAGTGCATTCCCATCTTTGTCCATGCCTTCAAAGAAGACCTCATCAGTTGCCTGCAGGGTGAAATAAAAAGAATGAAAACTTCCCAATCCAATATGAAGAACAAAAATTTTCCAATTCAGTAAAAAGAACAAAGTCTTTGATAAGGAAAAGAGCAAGTATCAAATCAACTGAAATAAAACACAATTAAGATGTTTTCTGTATATATTTAAGTGTATATATTATATATTTTTTCAAATGTATCATTTATCATTTACTGACAATTGCTCTATATAATAATAATAATAATAATAATAATAATAATAATAATAATAATTTACATTATCACAGCTTTTCAACTCCTGTGCCCCATCCAATTTGAGTGGTGTACCCTCTATGTCTTTACCATAGCCAAGACCATATCTGTAGGCGTCATGTTGGAAGATTTTCCCAAAGGCCTGCTTTCTCTTCCGGCATCTCAACTTGTGTATGAGGAGAAAAAGGAATCGCTTCAAGTGAAACCATTTTCCTAAAACCACAGATCATGAAGACGATAAAAAAATAATAAATTCTGAATTATTGATGTTTCACTATTGAAAGTGCTGTTGTTAAGTTTCTGTCAGTTTATGAAAAGAAAATTGGCTGACTTTATCACATCTACATTTTGTAGCTGTCAGTCATTTTCAAATTTGATTTTTTACAATTCTCATATTAATTCAACTGCTTCAATACTTACTCCCCAGAATCATTATACATAGGATAAATTAATGCATTTAAATAGATAAAATTCAAGAAGTGAGCTAAATTAAGGAAGACATAGGATACCAAGTGTGGTCTGATGCTTATTTGCAATTAAACAAACCTTTCCACAGGGGCGGATCCAGACATATTTTCTGACAGTCTTCCCAATTGTCTTATTTTATTCATCCCTAATCTTTGACTGTCTTTCGACAGAAAAATTAGATGCCTGTCAATGTAAACTTGAAAAATTCTGACCGTCTTCCAGAAGACAAAGAAGATGGCCTCAATCTGCCCCTGTTTCCAGGAGTTGGTTAATCCCAAACTGACTGTGTGTAGAATATACTACTAGCTAGTAAGTGTAAATGTGAAGTCTCTCTCTCTCGCTGTCTGTAACTCTTACCTCTCTCAGTTTCTCTCTCACACCTTCTCTCCCTGTCTTTTTCTCAACGCCCCCTCTCTATCTGTCCCTCTCCACCCACCTGACACCCCCTTGATCCCTCCCACTATCCCTCTCCTTCCCTCTCTCACTACCTCAATCACTGTTTCAATGCCTCTTTCTAACCCCCTTTTTCAATTTACCCCCTCCTCTACATTTTCACCCACCTGTCACTCACCCCTTCGATCCCTACCACTGTCCCTCTCTTTCCCTCGGTCACTACCTCTTTCGCCCTGCTTCAATTTACCCCCTCCTGTTCATCTTAATTCACCCACCTGGACGAGCGTAAACCCCATGGCTGGGAGCTGGATCCTTGCGCAGTAATTTAAAAACCACGTACAGTAAAGGTAATAACGCAAAAATCTCTAAAAACATTGTACATCCAGTCAGACATGCAATAACATCACACCCCCGTGGAGGCAGATTTGGCACTTTGACCTTTTCCCTCATCAACTGTGAAAGATAAGATAAGTGGCCTAAATGAATAGGTGTGATTGCGCGTTGCTCAGTTGCGACAGAGGAGGCCGCTTTCAATGCTGTTCCACGTGCAAGAATTTAAAGGATGAGTGAATAGGCCTGTAATAGATATTTAATAATTATTATTATAAAGCCTGGCAAGTTGACAAACAAACATCTTAGTATCCCGAAATGGCTGATTATATAACAAATTGGGGTTGGGCTTAGTCTGCGACTACAGCGACGAGAATTTTAGAACCCTCGGGCAGTCGGTACCTACCCGAAATTACCGACACGATGAAAAGCTTTTAAAAAATTATAAAAAAGGTTTCATTAATGTAATAAGGTAAATCAAAATTATTAAAAAGGTGTTTTCAAGTAATTCTGATAGTTGATTGGCATTTGTGATTGAATTATGGATTGTTTTAACTTCATTTTTGAAAATTCATTCTAATAAATTGCTTACAAGGTCAGCTAACACAGGAGTAGTGAAAATGTTAAACAGTGAATGATTTGATTGACCAAAGCAAGTAAAGTTGAATAATACGCCGCAGTCATCTGATGGTTGGTGGAGTTCATTCAATTGGAGGGGTTTAGTAGAGAAAGTCTACTCAATCTGAGGGCGCCTCCATTTAAAAAAAAAGGGGTGTAAATGTTCTGTGGGGCAATTCCATTGCATTAAAAGGGGTGGCAGGTGGGGCGAGTCCATTGCATTAAAAGGGGTGGCAGGTGGGGCGAGTCCATTGCATTAAAAGGGGAGGCAGGTGGGACGAGTCCATTACATTGGAGGGGTGGCAGGTGGGAGAAGTCCATTGCAAAAAAGGGG
>NW_019775757.1:164422-204717 GCF_001039355.2 Lingula anatina | reverse complement strand
GGGGCGAGTTCATTATATCAGAAGGGGTGACAGGTGGGGCGAGTCAATTGCATTGGAGGGGTGGCAGGTGGGAGAAGTCCATTGCAAAAAAGGGGTGACAGGTGGGGAGAGTCCATTGTATCGGAAGGGGTGACAGGTGGGGCGAGTCAATTGCATTGGAGGGGTGGCAGGTGGGAGAAGTCCATTGCAAAAAAGGGGTGACAGGTAGGGCGAGTCCATTGCATTAGGATGGGTGACAGATGGGGCAAGTCTTCTAATTATCCCACTTTGGTTCAGAGAACAGGAACTGAAGAAATTGTTCTGTTTTACCCCCAGAAATCAAATGTTTGGCCAGTTTCTGGCGTATTAATTTTAAAAACTAACATGCTTTAAGCTTACATCAGAATCATCCCACCTTTTCATTATTACGTTCAAATATCTTATTAGGTATTTATACAAAGAATAGGCCGTCCCAATTTAAACAATTCACGATAGTAAAAGCCAAACCCCGTCAAAATGGGATCCTCCCTATATAAGAAAATATAGGAAAAATATGTCCAGACGAATAGGGTCCATATGCTATAGAACAAAAATCTCATGTGAATTTTTTAAAAACCAGGATTGTAAATTCATAAAAATTTGAACTATAAAATATAGGTTGTTGGAAACCATTTTAGATATTTTATTAACAGATCAAATTAAATTTGAAAGTCCTCAAACATTAAAAATAACTTATTTTCCTTAACATAATAATTTCATAACAAAGTGAAAAATAAAACGCCAAATTACAAAAGTTTTTATTGAGTTTTCATATAACAGATGTACGGAGGAGCGTGGGTTCCTGTGTGTGAAACGAAGGCTAGACTTCATAGGTTGCTTTCAGGCGGGTGCTGTGCAGAATCTCGTTGAGCTCCTGAAAAGATAAAATAATGTTTACAGCTTTGAACTAAACAGACAGGCTCTCTACATTCTAATAATGCATGTAATATCACAGCGGAGAAGGCACATATAAATGGAATGGCGTGCACGTTTATTAACTAGTCTGATGTTCAGGTTCAGCAAGCGAAAAACCAAAATTGTGATCTGAAATTATTCAATGATAGAACTATTTGAGGCCTCTTGTTAAAAAAGTAACACTGATAGCACATCCCGTTTCATTTGCAGGGTGGGTGAGGTTATTTCGACGACCGTTAATATATTCCTCTTGATATTAAAAGTTGTATCACCTGTTGTAGTACATATTAACGCATTTCAGAGAAAGAGATCTTTTATAAATTCTGTTACATTTAAACATACACGACATTTTAAATTAGGTCAAAATATTCTAAAATAATTGCTAAGGCCGGGGCACAAAAAGTGTTCAAACAGAGGGTTACAAAGTGCAGAAGATTTCAAGCAAACTTAGGTTATCATCAAAAGTCAGATGAAGGCGCCGTTTATCCTGAACATTTGGAGTCCCAATGCACCGTAGGCAATAATTTCTACCATTCTTAGTGACATACAAGTAACAATGGAAATATAGTAAAAGGATTCATGTCATAAATATTTGTCGTAAACATTTTTCTCATTCTTCTGCGCCTTTAGTATTTAACGGCTGTGGTTGATGAAGAAATAATGATACTCACAATTAGGCCTAAAATATACATTTGCTTCCACGTCTTATAAAAGCTTGACCTTCTGACTGCACCACACATACTGTGCGTCTACTCCCGACTCTGTCTAACTGCCAAGTGAGCATTCGGGAAGACAGCTCCCACTACGATGAACAACTTATTGTTATGCAAATAACAACAGGTAGCCTATAGCTCATTTTATGTGAGAGGTCAGGCCCGTAGCCGGGGGGTTCGGGGGTTCGACAGAGCCGCCCCTTTTGCTGGGAAAAGGTCCACTCTGGGTAAAATTTGATCTAAGTACACGAAATTTTTCTAGGTACATGAAGTTTTTATGGGAAAAGGTCCACTTTTTCAGAAAAGAACCCCCCCTTTTGAAAATGCTGGCTACGGGCCTGTAGGCTGTTACTGAAACTGTTCACGAATGTTTAATAAACCCGTTGATGATATCTTCGCAGAACCAGGTGATATCTTCGTGGAACCAGGATTATTTGANAAAAAAGGGGTGACAGGTGGGGAGAGTCCATTGTATCGGAAGGGGTGACAGGTGGGGCGAGTCAATTGCATTGGAGGGGTGGCAGGTGGGAGAAGTCCATTGCAAAAAAGGGGTGACAGGTAGGGCGAGTCCATTGCATTAGGATGGGTGACAGATGGGGCAAGTCTTCTAATTATCCCACTTTGGTTCAGAGAACAGGAACTGAAGAAATTGTTCTGTTTTACCCCCAGAAATCAAATGTTTGGCCAGTTTCTGGCGTATTAATTTTAAAAACTAACATGCTTTAAGCTTACATCAGAATCATCCCACCTTTTCATTATTACGTTCAAATATCTTATTAGGTATTTATACAAAGAATAGGCCGTCCCAATTTAAACAATTCACGATAGTAAAAGCCAAACCCCGTCAAAATGGGATCCTCCCTATATAAGAAAATATAGGAAAAATATGTCCAGACGAATAGGGTCCATATGCTATAGAACAAAAATCTCATGTGAATTTTTTAAAAACCAGGATTGTAAATTCATAAAAATTTGAACTATAAAATATAGGTTGTTGGAAACCATTTTAGATATTTTATTAACAGATCAAATTAAATTTGAAAGTCCTCAAACATTAAAAATAACTTATTTTCCTTAACATAATAATTTCATAACAAAGTGAAAAATAAAACGCCAAATTACAAAAGTTTTTATTGAGTTTTCATATAACAGATGTACGGAGGAGCGTGGGTTCCTGTGTGTGAAACGAAGGCTAGACTTCATAGGTTGCTTTCAGGCGGGTGCTGTGCAGAATCTCGTTGAGCTCCTGAAAAGATAAAATAATGTTTACAGCTTTGAACTAAACAGACAGGCTCTCTACATTCTAATAATGCATGTAATATCACAGCGGAGAAGGCACATATAAATGGAATGGCGTGCACGTTTATTAACTAGTCTGATGTTCAGGTTCAGCAAGCGAAAAACCAAAATTGTGATCTGAAATTATTCAATGATAGAACTATTTGAGGCCTCTTGTTAAAAAAGTAACACTGATAGCACATCCCGTTTCATTTGCAGGGTGGGTGAGGTTATTTCGACGACCGTTAATATATTCCTCTTGATATTAAAAGTTGTATCACCTGTTGTAGTACATATTAACGCATTTCAGAGAAAGAGATCTTTTATAAATTCTGTTACATTTAAACATACACGACATTTTAAATTAGGTCAAAATATTCTAAAATAATTGCTAAGGCCGGGGCACAAAAAGTGTTCAAACAGAGGGTTACAAAGTGCAGAAGATTTCAAGCAAACTTAGGTTATCATCAAAAGTCAGATGAAGGCGCCGTTTATCCTGAACATTTGGAGTCCCAATGCACCGTAGGCAATAATTTCTACCATTCTTAGTGACATACAAGTAACAATGGAAATATAGTAAAAGGATTCATGTCATAAATATTTGTCGTAAACATTTTTCTCATTCTTCTGCGCCTTTAGTATTTAACGGCTGTGGTTGATGAAGAAATAATGATACTCACAATTAGGCCTAAAATATACATTTGCTTCCACGTCTTATAAAAGCTTGACCTTCTGACTGCACCACACATACTGTGCGTCTACTCCCGACTCTGTCTAACTGCCAAGTGAGCATTCGGGAAGACAGCTCCCACTACGATGAACAACTTATTGTTATGCAAATAACAACAGGTAGCCTATAGCTCATTTTATGTGAGAGGTCAGGCCCGTAGCCGGGGGGTTCGGGGGTTCGACAGAGCCGCCCCTTTTGCTGGGAAAAGGTCCACTCTGGGTAAAATTTGATCTAAGTACACGAAATTTTTCTAGGTACATGAAGTTTTTATGGGAAAAGGTCCACTTTTTCAGAAAAGAACCCCCCCTTTTGAAAATGCTGGCTACGGGCCTGTAGGCTGTTACTGAAACTGTTCACGAATGTTTAATAAACCCGTTGATGATATCTTCGCAGAACCAGGTGATATCTTCGTGGAACCAGGATTATTTGAAGGGGGGTCCGAGGATGAGGGGATGAGGGGTCCGAGGATGAGGGGATGAGAGGTCGACAAAAATACAAATCAGCTAGCGAGTATGATGTCTAACGTCTCAGAAAATGTCTATGTTTATGTTTATTTCAATAACGCTAGACTAGAACTAGAACAGTGGATTTGTCAACATTAAGGAAGAAATAGAGCAAAAACTCTCTCCACCCCCCCCTCTCCAAATCCTGTTCCCAGGAGTGCTTTTTTGAAATCTTTAAAGCTGAAATTGGGGGCTTTAATGAAGTGATCCGGGCGCGTTTCCACATTTTTTATGAATGACAGGTGTGGTGGATTGATTTTAGTCACATTTCGGAAAAATCGGAGACGGGTCGATCCTGGGTGATTTTGAGTGATTTTCATAAAGTCCGGATATAGCAGTTTTCTTCAATTTTGGCCAGATAGTGTTGAAAAATAGATTGCGGCTACATTTGTGGTGTCACCTGGCTTTTAAAAATTGAAAAAATTCGTGACATGTTTTGCTGTTGTTAATTATTTTTAGTTGTTTGATGTTTTTGAATTATTTTAGCCATTTAAAGAATCTTCGATTCAGTTACATAACTTAGGCCTACATCCACGATTAGCTAGACGATGTGGTGACAGTACACAGTCAATTTGCAAAACCAGGTATTGCGAAATAATATACTTGAGGTTGAGAACAATGCGAGTCGGCAAAATAAATATGCATGTCATAATTCCCCTTTAGGGCTGTCTAATTTTTTAAATTATTAATAACGTGCAAATATTATCCAAAAGGGTTGCTATTTTAAAACCTCCTTTACTGAAAACGAAAACTGTCCATACTAGCAAGGCAAGAATCGGGGAATATTTGCATTATTACACAAAAAAAATGTAGATTTATCACTTTCCATCACAACAGGTTTAGAAAAAGTTGAATTCGCATCCCCCGGACCCTCCTTCCTGATAATCAACACCCCCGGTAGAAACGCGTTTCACAATAAAACGTCACTGTCATTGTTTAGGCGGTTCTACACCACACGATTTATTCAGGTGTCTTATATCACTCCCTTAAATTCCTCCCCAATTTTGATCGCAGAAAGTTATTCAGTAACAGCCAAAACTATGTCAAGGTATTCTGTTACAGACAAAACTATGCTCTGTCTATGCAGGAAATTATATCCGATATAATTCCCTGGTCTATGCCTACATACAAAATTTCTGAAGCTGAACAACGTGTCATACGGCTTACATTACGGTCTTGCGTTGTTATTTGATGACTTTTTAAAATTAATATACTAAATTATAATTTATATAATATTAGATTAAAATCCTTCTGTCCACGTATTAAAAAAAAAAAAAAAAAAAAAAAAAAAAACTCGGGGGGCGGGGGCGGGTTAAATCAGAAAACTAACATCTCTCTAGGAAATCCTGGATCCGCCCCTGTACGTTGTGGGAGATGGATTGTATCTCTTTCTATTTCCCATATTGCACACACCTGTGGTCCACCTGAGCCCAAAATCTCTTTGCCTACTTCACAATCACATTACTCTACTTTAGAAATTCCTTAGAATCAAAATTTAATGTGCGTTCATGACTAGCTTCTTTAATTATCATGTGACAAATATCAAGTTTCTTTGGCATTATTTAGAGGGTGAAAATAAAGTGGGACAACTTTTGACTCATTTTTTAAAGTGGTGACTGAATAAAAATGACAGACATGGTGTACCGGTAACTAAAACTCGAATAACTTTTAAACTAAATAAGATATATAAGATATTTAAATGACTTATTCATACTCAGATACGTAGCTACCTGTGTGTTAAATTTCAAGTCTCTAGCTTATTACAAAAATATATATATATATATCCGTGGACCCAATGCTTAGAAAATCTTGTTTGATTCTTTATATAATTCCACATTTTCGATATGGTCAACGATTGTAGATGTCTATTAGGCACATTGCGACTGGAAGTCAACGTTGTCATAATTAAAACTGCTATTCACTTTTCACTGTTCAGGATGTTTTTTTTTAGCAGTAGTCTGACTTTGTGGGAATTCCCAAATGACGTCATTTTAAAAAGTCTCAGCGCATGCGCATTGCAAGTAGAGCTTTATGGACATGCGCATATGCGTTTAAAGTCTGTGTTGACCCTGACCCACCGTGACCTCTTGGATGGTAACAAAATTAAGAATGTATTCAGGCACGATCCTTTAACCTAAGAGTGCATGAATAGAAATGAATCGTTCTTAAATTATTTTGTGTAAAATGTATGACAAGTATTATTTTCATTGATAAATTTATGTGATCTAGAAGGGATTGAAGCACAAAAAATATGAATTACTGTTACAGAAAAATCTCAATTTTATAATAACCCTGACAAAATTATTTTTGGGACTTTTCTCAGATCATAATTATTCTCAAGAAAAATTCCCTTACAGGAGAAAGGACGAGAGATCGGAGGCTGATCTTAAGCAAGTATTGTGCATAAACCGTTCGGGTATCCTAACATCCAGAAAACGGAACTATATTCTACGATAAGAAGGACAAAACTGGATTGTTTACAAGACGAAATTGCGAAATAGCAATAGCTCAACCGCAAGATACAGCACTAAGTTTTGAAAATGGAATCAGCAACAAGTGTCGATTCTTCCTATCCTGGACTTACAGCTAATCGACAGAAAGTTAGTCAACAGCACCCCAAAACAGTTTTTACGAACATTAGTCTACCGTCGCTGAGTTCAACGCCTTTTTTAACGTGTTAGACTAGACGCAAATATCCTTTGCAAATCTGACTTGGTTGACGTTTAGGAACAGATAATCTGTCATTACATCTTTTCATCCAAGGTCGGAGAAAATTGACAAATTTTGTATTTGACCTGGACATCAATTCATCAGCTTCATCAACTTTGTTTGGCTTAAATTAAGGTACATTTTTTACAATATTTGTGCTTATAATCGCCATGAAGCTCTTGGAAAATCCGACGTTTGACGCCATTGGTGCAGCTCTCTCCGGAATTGGAAGTGGAATAGAAGCAAGGTAAGAAAATACTTAAATAATTATGATGTTAAGAAGAAGAATGATTATGATTTAACAGAAATGCCCTATTATAATTGATAGTGATAGTTAGTATTGTTGCTGTACGCAATTTAAGCTGTTTTTTTTATTTTGTTATGCATGTCCTTTATATATAAATCAAATTTTGTGATGACGATAAACAATTTTTATTCAAGGACCACTTCTGGACCTGCAAAAATAATTACACGGGGGCCTGATTAAATGAATAGATCACTAAACAAACAAACAAAAAAAAAAAATACAGATATATTTGCCATAAAACAGTTCCACAATATAACTTGCAACTTAAATGCATTTTCAGACTGGAAAGTTACTCCTGTAAGATGGCAGGCAATGACAAGAAACTGTTCAAGGATCTTGTTCATGAGGGAGGTTCCCAGCCTAATGACCTTCAGGTTCTGTCTCCCCCTGAGACTGGCTTGCCACACAGTCCAACCAGGTGATTTATTTTTCAGATTTAAAAAGAAAAAAAGGAAAAAGCTTTTTTATCTAGATGCTTTTTATCTACCTGTTTCAGGTTTTTTTAAATTCCGTTCTTTAACTTTCAAAACTCATTATTTGAAGCAAATATGCAAATAACACATTATAGGGCGGTTAAAAAATTCTTTTATAATTGTCAAATAATAATAATAATAATATTTGGAAAATCTCACAGGCATAGACATGAAGTTCTGTTTTAAAGATCATGAGCAATCAATTCATAAAATGTGGAAACAATAATCTTTGCGCCACCTGTAGGCAAGGTTGAATACATTAAGGCACTTGTCCCAGTATTAATTTATTGCTAATTATGTTTGTGTAACTGGAAAGATATGCTGGCTAGGTGCCAGGTCATCAAGGATATTTACTTCAGGTTAAGGCAGTGCTATATAGACCTACCTGACTGTAACTCAACACTATTGCTAGTTTTGTGGAAAGTTAGACAGTTTTTAATAGATTTTTGCATTGGAGTGACCCTGGTCGATACTGGTCCTTGATGTTATGCAACAGTGTATGGTTTTGTCCAAGCATTTGTTTGATTAAGGTCAAATATGAAGTACAAACACCACTTAGTATGCATTATAAGAAGCCAGTGCCAGGTTGACTGACAACGATGGTTCACAACAGAATCCAAAATATTCACCATAAGCAGTACATAATTTTTTAGCTAGGACAGCCAATATATATATCCTGCATTTTAATTATTATTACCCTACATAAGAAATTTTTGTACATGGTCAAAATTACTGTACATTAAAAGAATGTAGTCCCCTTCTTCCCAGCCAGTTTTCATCCATTCCAATGAAACAGTCTTCAGCTTAAATATAAGTTGACTGGTTATTGTAAAATCATTTAGTAGTAATGTACAGTTTAACATAATTTTTCTGTTTCTTACTCCAGACAGTACAGCCGCAGTGTGAGCAGTGATGATGGGCAGGGAATCCTGTGTGACACCATCAGTACCAAGACACTGTTCTATCTCATCTCTACCCTCAATGCCTCCTTTAATCCCGACTATGACTTCAGCAAGGCAAAGAGTGACGAGTTTAGCAAGGTGCCCAGCTTGCAGGTAAAGTTAAAGAAGATTTTACATGAGAGCAAGGGTTTTTCCAGCAAACAGGCATCACCGGATGGCCTATATTTTCAAAGATGGCTTGATGGCTGATGGATTTTTTGGAAAAAATGAGGGGTTTAGGCATACCTGGTCTCCCTGAAATTTTGTAGCAAATTACAGGTGGTAATTTTGGACCACCTGTACCCCCAATCCTGGGAAAAGCCCTGCATGAGAGGAGAAAAATTAGTCTAATACTGGACTTATGAAATAATAAAGCAATGTTCAACATTGCAGTAGGTACCTCATATCTACAATGAGATGTTCAAATCAAGTTATACTAAAAGAAGTAATTGATTAATGGAAGAATCTCATCAAAACTGTACAACTTACATTATGATTGATATGCCAATGCTCTGTTTTAACTTGACTTGTTGTATATTTGACACTCTAACAAATTAACACATATTTTATTGATAATATTTTGTTTTTAGCCATGTTAAATGTATGAATTGTAATGAATACATATGTTACAAAGGTCACAAGAAAGCTACAGATGGTGATGGAGATGGAGGTCTCATCAACCCAGCTGGCAAATAGAAATGTGTCCCCTT
Organism: Lingula anatina; assembly: GCF_001039355.2. The sequence continues at coordinate 195,420 of NW_019775757.1, read as the reverse complement.
TTCAAATGTCAACTCTGTTCTTTCTTTTCTTTGCAGTGGGTCATAAACTCAGTTGAGAGTCAGCTGGCGGCGTCCCTGGATAACTTTCACACTCTCAAATCTCAGCTGTGGAAGGCCATTGACGATGAGATTAAGCTGAATGAGTGTGATATTTATAGGTAGGCATGGGAAGAAGAAAAAACGAGGGATGTTGTGTTGATGTATATTTATTGTTACCTGATAAAGGTGTGATGATATAGTGCTGTGGTGTGATGTGCACCTGATGAAATGTGCCCTAGTAAATCTTACTTCAAATCAGGACTGACTTGGACCAAATGTAGAATATATTTGATATCACTACCCTTTTCTGTCTGGGTCTCTGAAATTAATTGCACAGAGATGCTGCATCTTCTGTGTATTGCAACTGCCAACAAAAACAGGAATTTTCTTTATGAACATAAATATGAACACGTACACTTTAAAGGCATGTTAAGAGTACTGTATAATATTGGCTTGACTAATTTGAGAGGTTGACAACTTAATAGCCTGGCTATTACCTAAGAGAGTCGCCATTAAGGGGCTCAGTGCAGCCAACTGATTAACTTAATGATATGAAACAAACTTTTTGAGAATTGTGAAAGGGAATAAAATGCCCTATGGCATAATTACATGTCAGGACCTGTCAAAGTAGGCTGGTGCAGTTAAGTATATGGTTCAATGTGAAGAGGACCTAACATCTTTTAACATATATTACAAACCTTTTTCCATATCAAAGATCTTATGTATAAAAGCTTATAAGATGTATAGGCAGTATAGCTCTGTAATATTATTGTAACGGATTGGTATTGGTCCAGGATCTTTTGTTTCAAATCTCATGGCTTCTTTGCAGCTATAACCCTGACCTGAGCTCAGATCCATTTGGTGAGGAAGGATGCATTTGGAGCTTTAACTATTTCTTGTACAACAAGAAGCTGAAGAGGATTGTCTTCTTGTCATGCAAGTGTAACAGGTATGTGATTTATTTATTTATTTATTTATTATTTTTCTTGCTTTTGGTCATACGACTCTTCAGACAGGGTTTCTGATGAATGTGAATTATAAAAAAACCCTACTAGGGGTGTTGAAACCTATAAAATTGCGTCAGCTTCTGTATTTCAGACAGAAGTTTGCCAACTTTGACTGAATAAAGTTTATAGCCAGCAGTATGGAGATGACTAAAAAGAATTGTGTGTTATATATTATTTCCCTTATTTCAGCCAGCAGTTGGCTAACTGTGACTAGGGGGTATGGTCAAAAGGGTAGAGACAACTATAAAATTGTACGAGATGTGTATTATTCCCTTTATTTCAGCCACCAGTTAATTAACTATGGCTAGGGGCTATGTTTAAAAGTGTAGAGACACCTATAAATTGTGTTATATATAATAATTTCCATTATTTCAGCCACCAATTTGCTAACTTTGACTCGGGCTATGGCCAGGAGTTCAGTATGGAGATGTCAGGTGATGATATGGAATATACTGAAGAGGAGAATTGAATGATACTCAGTCAGGTATGACATGGAATATTGAAATAGAAAAAGGTTGCCTTTAAATTTCTTTAGCTAAGAGATAAGTTAATTTCATTGAGTTCAGTGTTAGTATCGTGATATCATTCTGAATTATGTAGTTATATCCATATGTACATTTTCACCAGTATGTACTGGTGCGTAAGATAAATAGATTCTTCTCCTTCTTAGAAAGTCTTCTGCCCTGTAAAACAGAATTACTTTGAAGTAGAGATTGGTCACTTTGTGAAGAAAAATGATAAAGATACGAGGAATATAATATGAAGATATTGCATTAGGTACCGATACGATTTACCCTAATGTAATGTTTTAGAAAATGATAAGGGTATTGTTTTATTGATGAAGTTTAGTTGATATTATTGCATGATATCAAGACTTGTTGTGAATGTGTTTTTCTAGGCAGTAAATAGGTTCATGATATTAAACATTTACATTTTGAATGCTATCTTTTCAGAACAGTGAACAACAAGCATGCTCAGCAGATGTACAAGTGTTGATGGAAGCACAGTCCATTCTCTAAGAACTTCACAGAACAAAAACTTACAGCGATACATTGAAGATAATCTGCAGCATAGAGTTTTGTATTATGCATGCACCTTTTACTCATAGCAAATCACTTATATGTGATTGTGGAAATGGTTAACTTTGTTTCTGTATTATTAGAAAAAAGACAAAAAAATCAGACATGCATCGGTTGTGTTTTGCTCTGGCACCAACTAACTTCATCATTTTCAGAAAAAAAAATTGTATTTTTTATTTGTACATTCAATTTTTCATGTTCTTTACATGTTCTTTGATTTTAGACATCTTCAGTTGTAGATTTTTGCATGCATGCCATCATATGTCATTATACATATAATACTGTATTTTATTAATGAACAGATCAAACAGATCTCTGATTCATATGTCATGTATATATACCATGATTCCACATCATAAATATCTTGCCTTCAGTAGTATTTAGAATACTAGATTATATAATTTTAGCTTATATCATATAGTGCAGTTTGGTAGGATTATTTTTATATGCTTTACAGTTATATCTGAATGGTATTAGGAGAGTTCAATAAGGTGTATAAAAAGAAATGCATAATTTCATCCTGTTTTTATTGCATGATATTAAGACTTGTTTACCTTTTTCCCCTAAAGATAAAGGATATCAAACAGTTGTTTTTAAGATATAGGTTTAGCACGCCTGTATACACATGTAATACATATACCTTAATTTTTTGCAGCTTCAAGAATTCTGACTGTTAAAGAGTAAATAGAAGATCTTGGTTTAGTCAGATTTGTACTTTTGTCAACTCGTTTAAAGTATTGTGCTTAACTACTAGTGGTTTGTATTACTTATAGTAATTATAAGATAGCAATTGTTCTGTTAGCAGAAGTTATGGCTTGTGGAAACACTTTGCTTGGAGGGCATATTTTGTTGATTAAACTTGGACATCGTGATATTAGTTGATGTACGAACCACAGCTCAGTGCATTTTAGAATTATCCGGAGATTCTGTCTGCATTGCAAGATGATTTGGACTTGAAAAAAAAAAAGAATTTATGCAAACAAGATTGGGTTATGGATATTTCTCACAAAATGGCCAGTATGGATTTGATGGGCCATTTGTAAGCCTGTATTTTGGACATGGGAAATTTATAATTGGGAAAAGGATGCGGTTTCATTTCACTTCATCAGTGAAACAATGACATAACCAAATGCCTTGGTATCATCAAATATGCTGTGGATATTTAAGGATATCTGAAGTGGATACATGGATATTTCCCAGTTAACTCAACATGCCAACAACTGGATCATAGACTCTGATGATCAGATGGATTTAACGTGGACTTCCTGCATGCTGAAGGACTTTTGGTTCACAAATTAAGTTACAGTTCCACTGTACATGTTTTTATAATACAGGCATATACCCAGGTCACTCAGGATAAAATGGGCAGCTGCTATATAAGAGTGGCAGAAAATGAGACTAGGTATGATTTATACAGTGATTTTGTGGTACAGTCATACTGTACATACTAAGGCTTTATTCTAATTAAGGAGAGTGCTACAGTAATATAATAATTTGCCTATGTTACGCAGTATGTTACACTCTTATTACCTCAAAGGTTGGAGGGAAATTTGTCCACTAATTTTGACATGTTCTAGTAAGTGGACATCAAGATTTAATACTGCGTCTAAGAGAAAGCATCTGTACCTGTTACAGAAAAGATGATAGTACAGGTTATACTGTGTGGTAGGATATTTTCAAAGTCCAACTCAAGTGGCCCTGAGCTCTCAATACAACAGGGATTGTGGTTTGACATGGTACAGATCAGCATTTGACCTCAAATTTACATGTGCTGGGTTAGCATGCTGAGAATGTTCTGATCTGTTGGTATATTTTAGATATACATGGATGACTCTAATATGGAGAATACCTGTTAATTGACTGCATATTGTTTACAGGATCTGTTTTTTTTTTTTTTTTTTTTTTTTTTTTTGCATCAAGATATATTTTGCGGCTGTCAATATGCTTTCAGTTTTTCTTTTATCAAGCATTTGGTAAGAATTTTGTTTTTAGTAAGGTGGGCTGTCATTTTGTGTTTGATATTTGCAGTTAGCATTTTGCAGTACTTTTGATTAAGCATTGCATTAAAAAACAAGCCATTGGATATTTTTGAACAAGACTGCAGTTGCAGCTTTACTCAACAATTTTGTAATTTGACTCGGTAGAGAATTTCAGCATTTTTGATTGAGTATTTTTGGCTTTTCATTAAAATCAGCTGTAGAGTGTAGTATTTTATGATTTGCATGTTTTGTTAACGAAGGGCACACACAGTACTTTATTTTTTATTATATATGGGGAAACTTTAGCATTAAAAAGTCAGTGATGGGTTGTTTGGCTTTTGTGTAAAAAAATATGTTGCACAGTGGAGTGAATAATGACAAGTTATCAAGCTGAAAGTTCTAAATCCAGGTTTTAGATATTGAAATTAAGGACTCCGAGACAAAACTGAATGTTTTGTTTGAGTTGATTGAAAATGATTTTATACATATAGGTAAACTGAAAAGCAATTTCAAGTAGAGAATTCGATTCAGTTCTCAGGTGGAATGTTCAGTTTATCCCAGATTATTGTGGGCGTTTCACGTTCAAGGGCAGCTAGGCTTTCCCTGGAAAGTTGCAGTTTCAGATTTAATTATCCTGTTATGGGTTTGTTTTATTTACAAAAATGCCTTTTAATGTCTTGCATTTTCAGCCATAATCCTCAGTTGCACATGTATTCTTTCTGCCAATTCAAGCGATAAATATTTGTGAATTATTTCACTAATATGATCACTAATTTTTTTCTGTTTTTTGTCAAATGCTGATGTTGCGTTCATGAAAAAGTAACAAAACGATCTCGTGTGAAGATTTTTAGAATTACAGAGTTGACCATCTATTGTTGAACTTCAGATATTTTGTGACAATTGTAAATAAAATTGTATATACAACTTTAAATTTCATGTTATTTCTTTCACTTTTCTGAAATCTGGGTTCACTTAATTTAGTTGATTCAACAATTTTAGTATTAGAATTTATTAGTCTTTTAGAAACCAATGGTCTCCTATTGTTTTTTTTTTAAAGAACAGCTATAAGAAAAAAATTATTGATTTCCATAAGATGCTCGGTGTACAGTGATAATTAACAAAAAATGCATATAATAATAACAAATACAATTTACCAACAAGCTGATATTTAAATATTTAATAAGATCCACTTGAAGTAATTGCAAAAAAGATAAACACTGAAAATAAATACTACCTACATAGGAAAAATAGTATACATAATTGCATGTACAAGTCAAAACTTGTTTCCAGAGAAATGACACTGAGAAGTCAAGAAAGCAAAACTTCCAATTATGAGCACAATCTAAGTAATTTTGAAACTTACGCAACTTTACAGCACTGCTTATATGTTTCCTCTAGTGAAGATTACAGGGCTTTTTTAAACAGTAATGGGATTTTTTCAAATTTCAAAAAAGATCATAGAAATCAAAGCTGTGACCACATTTGTTTGTGTCAATACACAAAAAAAATACCTTTCAAGTAAACTGGCTATATAGCGGACTTGGGAAGTACTCGTAACTGGCACGAAAATTCATGCGTTAGCACTCCTATTGACGATTCTGATATGTACTGTCTGTGCTAAGATTAATTAATAAATCAATTTTCGCGCTAACTCATAACTTGTCTTTTATCAACCCTTGACAAACTGCATTTCTTTTGTTACAGGTATAACATATTCAAGGCCTGAGAACCTTTACAAGATATAACAATTTAAGAACTAGGTAATACTATGAAAATTGAATTGAGTAATAACCCAAGCTACATTTGCTGAGGATATTAATCAGTGCACAGAGAATATTCACAAATACATAAGTTACAATACAAACTGCGTTTCACAAAGACTATGAAAAATCAATTTACAAAAGCCCTTCTGCTTCTAGATACACTAGTATTTTGTTTCTGCTCTCTCTTTCTCTCTCCCTCCTTGTATCCTCCTAGGAGCTAACACTGCTTTTTAATGGCTTTTTTCTTTTTTGTGTGCAAATTTAAATTATGTACCAACCCCATGGAGGCAAGAGCAACAACTTAAAGTGTGCAACAGGGCTAAAATAACCAGGCTTCCTTTGACTTTGTGAATTAAATAAATATTTTAATAACTTCAACCCTCAAAGTTGCAATATCTCAATAAAGATTATCATTATTATTATATTTGTGTCATATATAATAATTTTAATGACTTTCTTTTTCCTTATTTCCTCTTTTTTATATGAGCATTTACACTATATTTGTGCCATCTATCATTCCATGCAGTGGCTGATATGATGCAAAAATTCTTATATTTCATGAGGCAATATTTATAGGTTTTAATAGCTAGAAATGTTACATGCATAGTTCACCTCAATTTCTAGCGGCAATAATAAACCCTAGTATAATGGTCATTTATTCTCCATTGAAAACTCACCAGGATTTTTGAAAATTGTATTTACAAAACAACATTATCAGGCCCACCCAACTACCAGACTCGGCACATAAGGATCCTGAATTAACCGGCATATCGGACCATACTACCCGTTTTCAAGGTGTGTGTCATATCGCATTTCGGAGTATCAGTCAGAACACTGACAGGATGAGCCCGCGGTCGTCCTACAAATGACACTATGAAATTCAGGATCCTTATGTGCCGAGTCTGGTAGTTGGGTAGGCCTGATTATTTTTCACACAAAACAACCTCAAGGAAAAAGGGGAATCTACCAAAAGGCTTAGAAAAAAAATCTTCCCATTTTGACCCATAATATACTCGTACATCCCATCTCAATTCTTCTGAAAAGTCATGCTTATTCAGCCAACTTTAAGTACTCTTCATGGGTCACTTCTGAAATCCTTTTTGTATTCTTCAAACTTATTTTTCTATCTTTTACTCTTCCAATACAACATCAATTACAATAATTACCCAATCTTTTCAAAAGGAAAAATTGTGGATTAATACTATACAGATACTATATTTTTTTGATAATAAATTATTATTATAAGAATGTTCCTATTGATTACTAGCAACAAAATTAAACAGCAAGCTAATCTACAGTTCTATAGTATATGATAAAACCACTAAGGCAAATTAGAAATATAATTTAATGATTCCAAACTTATGTATCTAAAAGATTGGTAATTTTTTCCTTTGAAAAGATTGCAAGTCAATACTGTACCTAAAGCTAAACACTAACAATATTACTCATTAATCTTCCTTCCCATCAATGTTTCTTTTACTTTATCATTAATACAGCAATCCTATTTTTCTTCTTCTGCAATATATTCAGTGTTCTAAATTGGAACTGAATATCGTTTTATGTTCGTGTGCCTCTGAATACAAACATATACATATATATTTATATTCCATCCATATCTGCCTGTTCAACTTTATCAGCCTTATAAAAATTCAGCAAGTAGTACACATTTCCTATAGTACTGTAAAATCTTTGCTTAATACACCTCACCTATGTAAGCTAGCAGTGTAATCATAATATCATACATTCATTGATGATTAGTCTAAGAAAAATGTATTCTACTTGCGTGAATTTTCTTCAAAATAGCCCCATGCTTGGGATATTCTGCATTTTTTACTCCAAGCAGGAGTCGGTGCATTTTAACAAGAGGTCATTAGCAGGGTGTCAAGTTTAAAAGACTTTTAAGAAAGATGGAAAACAGGAAATACAAGAGAAAAAAAAATAATAAAAAGGAATTATTTCATTATGAAAATGGTCTCCCAAGCCTCTCAAGTCAGGCTAGTCTGCCATATGTGTCATTATTTGGTAGACTAGTTAATTACACTATATTACTGCAACAACATTTTACTGCAACACATGCTACAGCACGTTTAGGTTTTCTAGCACATTTTCCATTATATCATTTTCTCACAATCAACATTAAATGGGACAAAAAAAAAATCATTTCAAGACCACCCAAACAGAAACAAATAGGAGTTTTTCAAAGAAAATATCTAGGCATATCTCCAAAAATAGAGCGAAAACAGAAAAACTAACACCCCGCATTACTGATCCTCCTACGTGCTTTAAGTTGACTTCTTCACTGCTGTCCTTTCTTATTTCCTGTATATATACCTTCCAGATTCAGTTTCTTTGAGAGCATTCACATCGAGCAGAGCCGAGGTCTAGCAAGGCCGAGACCTAAATATGGCGGCCTAATTACAAGACCTAAATGTCATTGAGAGACCATTAAATGATTACTCGGTCTTCCTTTCATGTAGGTCCGCCATATTTAGGTCTCGGCCTTGCTAGACCTCGTCTCTTCTCGATGTGAATCCTCTCAGTGAAATATATCATTACAGACATCACTATGAAATAATAGTGGTTGAAGGCAGTGATACTTGATTCTAAGTGAATATACAGGTATACATTTAGTGATCAGGCCCCGGTTTCACAAAAAAACTTAAGTCAGGTACCCTGGTTAAAGACCTTAATTACCAAGGTTACATGATCACATGGGCAAATCTTACCCTATCAGAAGCAGGGTAACAGCATTCTCATGGAAATCCTAGTCAACTAAGCCAGGGAACTGACTTAAGTTTATTTGTGAAACTGGGACCAGGCTGTGGTGTTAGGCACCACGCCAATGTGTTCGTGCTGTGAATACTAGCACTGCTCCAGCTGGTAGGGAGGGGGGGGGCAGGAGGGGGGGGGGGGGCTCTTACCAATGAGCAAGATACCCATTTTGACTTTGAATAGCACCACGGCTGAAAAGAAATGGCTTGGAATAGGCATAGCGAGCAGATTCACAAGCCCAGCTATCAGGATTCGATGCCTTAATACTACTTGGATGTAGTATAGCAAAGAAACTTCACCCTCAAGACTGGTCACTTGTACATCATGACATCGCGGCTCTGGTAGAAGCAAAGGTAGCCGTCGCACAGCACTCTTCGCATCATGCCTGGTAGATCCTTGTCCTGCTTTATGGAATTGATGTTGTCCTGCATTTCTGGTGACAGCCACAGTGGGAGCTCTTCTACAACACGGACCTCGGGGATGTTGTACCCCGATTCTGCCCCTGTGAAGTGAAAGTGAAGTCTGTTATAGACAGTAACCAGCAGTATGACGCACAAAGTTGTGTCTGTGTGTGTGTGTGTCTGAGAGAAAGAGAGAGAGGGAGAGAGAAAGAGAGAGAGGGAGAGAGAAAGAGAGAGAGAGAGAGAAAGAGAGTTAAAGAACCTACAATGGTCTATAGCCCTTACCAATGTGTGTCATCAACTCAAAAACAGAAGAGAAAACTCTTTTTTGGAAACGTATCTTCCCTACCACATTAAAATTAAACAATCCCTCCATATAAATTCAATTTACCCATTCTATCTGCCATGGAATCAAAGAACATCCAGATAGCGTTGGGATCACATCCAGCTTTCACAAATGCCACATAATGGGAGGTCTCAATGCACAGAATGGCAAACAGCTCCATAGTTTCTCTTGGAATTGGTAGGTGTTCTGAATCTGTGGGTTTTCCTGCTCGGTTCAAGTCCTCTAAATAGTCCAAGTAGTCCTTTGAGACCTTTATCTCCTTAGGCTGGTGCTTGGACCTTTTGACATGTTTATGAGTCTGATGAAAAGATAAAGGAGAAAAATCACAATCATAAATCATTTATTATATTTATGTTATTTTTTTCGACAAATGTGCTATAGATCACAAAGTTTGTGCATTTTAAATCACTGCTTAATTATGACATTTTTGTAGATTTTATTGATTTTGCTTTTTTTTCTTCCAACTGCAATAACATTAAAAAATCTGCCTTGTCATGCATCTTACCCTGTAAATGTGACAAATGTTGGTTTTTGCGCAAAATGAACAACTACTCCTCTGAATGTTGAAAAAAAATAAAATAAAATAAAGATAATGATATACTCTGGTTTGACAGACAAAAATTACTAACTTAAAGATTACTTCACTTACCACATATTTGCAGTCTTCACAGAAGGCCAGTTTGCTGAGGCTGGTTCCAAAATGTTCGTAGCATTCCTTACACTCATACACAGCAAGTCCTCCACAGATGTTACATTCTCTTATACCTTTAAAAGTGGTTATAACAATGACTATAATATATTTAGAATAACTAGTTATAAAATTGCTCAATGTCTGATTCATATTTTCAGTTACATGTACATGGATACACTAACATCTGATTCTATGAATAATAAGTGAATGAAAGACAACTTCTTTCGTCTATCAAGGACATGCAAAACAATTTTGAAACATAAATCGTTTTGTGTCAAAATAACACACTGCATGATATGATATATGAGAAAGAGGGGCCGCTTTGGCATACTGTAGTTTGTTTAAAATAAAATAAACATTCATTTACAAAAGATCAATTACAAAAACATGCATGTCAAGGAAAACAAATATTCTGAAATAATGTGCCCTACATTTCATTAATACTAAACAGTGTTTTCAACATCTAATTTTCATCCACACATGCCTTAATAATAATAATAATAATAATATATTTATTTAAAGTCTANCGAGCAGATTCACAAGCCCAGCTATCAGGATTCGATGCCTTAATACTACTTGGATGTAGTATAGCAAAGAAACTTCACCCTCAAGACTGGTCACTTGTACATCATGACATCGCGGCTCTGGTAGAAGCAAAGGTAGCCGTCGCACAGCACTCTTCGCATCATGCCTGGTAGATCCTTGTCCTGCTTTATGGAATTGATGTTGTCCTGCATTTCTGGTGACAGCCACAGTGGGAGCTCTTCTACAACACGGACCTCGGGGATGTTGTACCCCGATTCTGCCCCTGTGAAGTGAAAGTGAAGTCTGTTATAGACAGTAACCAGCAGTATGACGCACAAAGTTGTGTCTGTGTGTGTGTGTGTCTGAGAGAAAGAGAGAGAGGGAGAGAGAAAGAGAGAGAGGGAGAGAGAAAGAGAGAGAGAGAGAGAGAGAGAGTTAAAGAACCTACAATGGTCTATAGCCATTACCAATGTGTGTCATCAACTCAAAAACAGAAGAGAAAACTCTTTTTTGGAAACGTATCTTCCCTACCACATTAAAATTAAACAATCCCTCCATATAAATTCAATTTACCCATTCTATCTGCCATGGAATCAAAGAACATCCAGATAGCGTCGGGATCACATCCAGCTTTCACAAATGCCACATAATGGGAGGTCTCAATGCACAGAATGGCAAACAGCTCCATAGTTTCTCTTGGAATTGGTAGGTGTTCTGAATCTGTGGGTTTTCCTGCTCGGTTCAAGTCCTCTAAATAGTCCAAGTAGTCCTTTGAGACCTTTATCTCCTTAGGCTGGTGCTTGGACCTTTTGACATGTTTATGAGTCTGATGAAAAGATAAAGGAGAAAAATCACAATCATAAATCATTTATTATATTTATGTTATTTTTTTTGACAAATGTGCTATAGATCACAAAGTTTGTGCATTTTAAATCACTGCTTAATTATGACATTTTTGTAGATTTTATTGATTTTGCTTTCTTCCAACTGCAAAAACATTAAAAAATCTGCCTTGTCATGCATCTTACCCTGTAAATGAGACAAATGTTGGTTTTTGCGCAAAATGAACAACTACTCCTCTGAATGTTGAAAAAAAAAAATAAAGATAATGATATACTCTGGTTTGACAGACAAAAATTACTAACTTAAAGATTACTTCACTTACCACATATTTGCAGTCTTCACAGAAGGCCAGTTTGCTGAGGCTGGTTCCAAAATGTTCATAGCATTCCTTACACTCATACACAGCAAGTCCTCCACAGATGTTACATTCTCTTATACCTTTAAAAGTGGTTATAACAATGACTATAATATACTTAGAATAACTAGTTATGGAATTGCTCAATGTCTGATTCATATTTTCAGTTACATGTATATGCAGGACACACTAACAACTGATTCTATGAATAATAAGTGAATGAAAGACAACTTCTTTTGTCTATCAAGGACATGCAAAACAATTTTTGAAACATAGATCGTTTTGTGTCAAAATAACACACTGCATGATATGATATACGAGAAAGAAGGGCCACTTTGGCATACTGTTTGTTTAAAATAAAATAAACCTTTATAAAACATCAATTACAAAAACATGCATGTCAAGGAAAACAAATTTTCTGAAATAATGTGCCCTACATTTTATTAATACTAAACAGTGTTTTCAACATCTAATTTTCATCCACACGTGCCTTCTATAAAACCTTCCACATAACTTACCATTCTCCATGATGTCAGTAATGTCCAGGTACGGTGAAGGCTGTATTCTATCATACATCTTGTAATCCTTACCAAACCTTGGCATCTGGATGATCAGACAAGCTGGGATCTAAAACAAACAACATAATAATAGCCATGTAACTTTGCCCATCGTTCTGATCAAGCCCTTCAAGAAATTATATTCCGTCAGCTCTTATGGGAACACTTACCTTAACCTGCATTAAAAAGCTTGATACTTTAAATTTGCATACTTACCTTAATCCTTGTGCACAAAAATGATCAGTTGGTTAATGACACTACCCTAAGTTTGTGGAAACAAACAAGTTTACCACTTTTGGTATATTTATTATAATGATTTAATTTCTTTTTTTTTGGGGGGGGGAGGGGGGGGAGGGGACGCATTAAGTATTGGCATTAGTAAGTGGGAGAAATTTACAACTGATCTAAGAAAAGAACAATGTTATTGTTTTTATGCTCTAAAATGACCCACGCTGTAACTTGGACCCCTCCAAAAAACAAAACAAAACAAAACAAAAAAAGCTGAAAATGCAAAAATAATTGAACAATTTTATCAGAAAAAAATTGTTTACCAATCCTGTTTACACAGATTCACCCCTCTTAAACAAACTCATAAGTTTTGCCTGGCATTACTTAAAATTTGCTGACTTACCTCAGATAATTTTCCATCCACCCAAAGAAACAACAGCTCTGCATCAGATTTCTGTGCGGTTATTAACACAGATCTCAACTGGTGCAGAGTGCTCCTCTCTGGTGCTGGAGATCATGGATTAGTTATGAATATCCCGATCTTGCCAAAGAGCAATGTATAAGTGATATATCATAAGCACAAAGCATGTGGAAGGTAAAGTTGGCTCTTATTACCTTGTCATGGCCATGCTGATTGTTGCTTCTGATAATTCAGGACTTCATGTTCACTTAAGATTCATCAGCATTGAACATTTCCAGAATGAAGCAGCGTACATGATAAATTTGACTGATCTTCCATCTTTACTTTTAACATGTCAACTTACCTTAGCTAGTTTAATATCATGGTAAATAAAAGACAGCTCTTCCTAGTTTTGTGTGATGCGTATTAAGTATCTTGTCTGTCTCAAAATTATGGCTGTTTTATCTAATCATCTTAACTAAGTTAATAAGTACGATTTCTGCAAAGTTTAGCGGGAGTGCTGAGAGAGAGATCTCTGCATTATATAATAGTACAGCAAAACTCCTCAAGGCAACTCGACTCAACTACTGGTGCTCTGATAGCAGAATAGTTCAGCTCTATCAGGTTTAGTGTAATAAGTCTTATATTAGTCTCCATTCTAATGCTGTCATACTAGTAACTTTCTCATAAATAAATAAATAAATGGATCTTGGATAGCTTGGTTCTAGGCTGAAAACTGAGCTCTGTGGAGTTGTTCAGAATGGTCTCCTCTCTTCCTTCTCAAAAGTAATATATTTTTAAAAGAGCAAACTTGCCTCTGCTTGTTTCATGCCAGACTGAAAGAACAGCTCCCACAAGTTCTGTGTAGTTTCCTTTTTATTTCATTATTATCAGTTTTTAATCTGCAAACTCACCTCTGCTATTTTGATAAACATATGCTACTGCCAAATTCAAAATTCAAGGAGTTTCTAAGATGGATCTTTTCTCTTTTTTTCTAAAACTCTATTACTTTTTAATCTTCTTACACACCTCTGCTAGTTTGATATTAGATTGAAAGAAGGACAGCTCCACCAAGTTTTGCGTGGTTGGTAACCTCAGTCTCTCGTCTCTCTCTAGAAACAGCTGGTACAGATAAGACTCCGTGCCATTGCTCAGCTTTATGAATGGATCTGCTTTCATCAAACTCAGCAAAAGGTTGAGGAATTCTTCAGGGTCTTGAATATGAATTTAAACAAATACACATTTAGGAACATGGACCTTAAAAGTAAACATATATTCCAACTTGAACAAATTTTTTCGATTTTATTTAATTTAAAGGATATCTAACAGTCTTATACATTTCTTGAAGCTTCCATCAATCAAAGTCTTCATACTATCCAAAAATAAAAGTTTACGTAAAATCACTGAAAAAAAAATCACCTGAATTTTTGATAATGTAAAGTGAAAAAAAAAAAAACAAAAAACAACAAAAAAAAACAAAAAAAAAAAACCAAAAAAAAAAAAAATAACAAAAAAAAAAAAAAAAAAAAAAAAAAAAAAAAAAAAAAAATAAAAAAAAAAAAAAAAAAAAAANGGGGGGGGGAGGGGGGATGTATTGAGTATTGGCACTGGTAAGTGGGAGAAATTAACAACTGATCTAACAAAAAAGTCCACACTGTAAATTTGACAACCCCCTCCTCAAAAAAATGCTGAAAACAAATAAATTACTAAACAAATTTTTATCAAAAAATATTTATTTACCCTTCTTGTTTACAGAGAACTGCCATAAAGAAACTTACATGTTTTGCCTAGCCTTACTTAAAATTTGCTGACTTACCTCAGATAATTTTCCATCCGCCCAAAGAAACAACAGCTCTGCATCAGATTTCTGTGCGGTTATTAACACAGGTCTCAACTGGTGCAGAGTGCTCCTCTCTGGTGCTGGAGATCATGGATTAGTTATGAATATCCCGATCTTGCCAAAGAGCAATGTATAAGTGATATATCATAAGCACAAAGCATGTGGAAGGTAAAGTTGGCTCTTAATACCTTGTCATGGCCATGCTGATTGTTGCTTCTGATAATTCAGGACTTCATGTTCACTTAAGATTCATCAGCATTGAACATTTCCAGAATGAAGCAGCGTACATGATAAATTTGACTGATCTTCCATCTTTACTTTTAACATGTCAACTTACCTTAGCTAGTTTAATATCATGGTAAATAAAAGACAGCTCTTCCTAGTTTTGTGTGATGCGTATTAAGTATCTTGTCTGTCTCAAAATTATGGCTGTTTTATCTAATCATCTTAACTAAGTTAATAAGTATGATTTCTGCAAAGTTTAGTGGGAGTGCTAAGAGAGAGGTCTCTGCATTATATAATGGTACAGCAATACTCCTCAAGGCAACTCACTTCAACTACTGGTGGTCTGACACCAAAATAGTTCAGCTCTATCAGGTTTAGTGTAATTAGTCTTATATTAGTCTCCATTCTAATGTTGTCATACCAATAACTTTCTCATAGATAAATAAATAAATGAATCTTGGATAGCTTGGTTCTAAGCTGAAAAACTGAGCTCTGCCGAGTTGCTCAGATTGGTCTCCTCTCTTCCTTCTCAAAGTAATATAATTTTAAAAGAGCAAACTTGCCTCTGCTTGTTTCATGCCAGACTGAAAGAACTGCTCCCGCAAGTTCTAATTTCCTTTTTATTTCATTATTATCAGTTTTCAATCTGCAGACTCACCTCTGCTATTTTGATAAACATATGCTACTGCCAAATTCAAAATTCAAGGAGTTTCTAAGATGGATCTTTTCTCTTTTTTTCTAAAACTCTATTCATTTTTAATCTTCTTACACACCTCTGCTAGTTTGATATTAGATTGAAAGAAGGACAGCTCCACCAAGTTTTGCGTGGTTGGCAACCTCAGTCTCTCGTCTCTCTCTAGAAACAGCTGGTACAGATAAGACTCCGTGCCATTGCTCAGCTTTATGAATGGATCTGCTTTCATCAAACTCAGCAAAAGGTTGAGGAATTCTTCAGGGTCTTGAATATGAATTTAAACAAATACACATTTAGGAACATGGACTTTAAAAGTAAACATATATTCCAACTTGAACAAATTTTTTTCGATTTTATTTAATTTAGAGGATATCTAACAGTCTTATACATTTCTTGAAGCTTCCATCAATTAAAGTCTTCATACTATCCAAAAATAAAAGTTTACGTAAAATCACTGAAAAAAAATAATCTCCTGAATTTTTGATAATGGAAAGTGAAAAAAAAAAAAAAAAGTACCCCTAAAATCAACAATTGCCAACTTGAAGTAAAAGGCAAAAAGGCAGCACAAATCATATAAAAATTTAATTCTTTCCCACCTTTTTCTTCACTCATCATTCCTTTGATGGAGCCCAGTCTGTCCAGCATTGCTCTCAGTTTCAGTATTTTGTCTGCTCGGACGTAGAAGGACCTGCAATGCATTTAATAGGATAAGAGTGCAGAGAAATCAATTTTTCTATAAATGTTTTCAATAATAATAAAAGTTAAAATGTGAATGAGCAAAAATCATCAAGGTGTTTGATTCAAATGAATTTTATTTTAGATTAAGCTCCCTACCAGTTACTGCTCGGATCATCTATATCTGAATGGGGCCAATGAGAGCTAGCACCCATCAACACATCACTCAACAGGGCCATTGCCCTAAACACTTACTGCCTCAGAGGGTTGACAATTCCTTCCCTGATCACAGTCTGAAGCTCCTGGTAATCCGAGATGTCCCCTCCGTTCCTGGGACGAAACAGTAACTCGTCAAAAACAAAGGAGAAGGAGAACATGGAGAAGAGCGTGGAGTCCAGATAACAGGAATTGTGGTGCCCCTGGATTCCCTTACGTTTCCCCGTATATTTCTCTACCTCGTGGCTGACCTGCTCAGGGGGCGGTATTTTTCCTGGGATGTCTGGGCTTTCTTCACTACCGAATGCTGGGAGGTAAAAAGATGATTGTGAAAATAAAATAAATGTTATAGCTGATTTTAGAAATTTCAGTTTGAAATGAGGGAAATAATAATTGGTGCTTTGCATATTCCTTTGAAATACTTGGTTTTAATGAAAAAGAAATTCCCCAAATTCATGCTAATGTTTTTAAATCAAAATTCATTCATTAACTTGGAAACCTCAGATATTTGCAACTTCCCTGTGCATAAGCCTTAAAAATTGACTTGATAAATAAAATATTTTCTTTAAAAAATTGCATCTTACTCTGACTATGACTTCTGTCCACAAGTTTAGAGCTTTCAGCAAATCTCTGGTCCTTCCTGCACTTGGTTAGATATGTGAAGAAAGCTTTCTTTGGCTGACAAGTGAACAGTCGTCTTTTACCAAATACACCATCAGTGCAGGCCGGTCCTTCCTCTTCCTGGAAGATAAGTTAGAGCGCATTCAGAACCGCAGACTAACAGATCTGTGGATCAAATATGGCAACCCACTAAACAGCTTGTCGCTAAATTCCCGTTTGGACATTAAGTAGATTATGCAACAAGCATTCAAGTGGGTTGGCCATATTTGATCCATGAATCTGTTAGTCCGCTGTTCTGAATGTGCTCTTAGAATATCTGTCATGGTCTAACACACACAATATATTAGTGTAATATTTATTTTTATATGAAAGAAACCCCAAATGTTTAGGGCCATTAAAAGCAATAATTAAACACACACACACAATATATTAAACATAATAATAATAATAATAATAATAAAGTGACATATGAAGCTATTTCAAAAACATTATACTTGGGGCAATAAGCAAAAACATCTATATGCTAGTATGAGTCCAGAAATAATTGCAAAAACAGCATGCTCACTTACCATTTCAATTCCGGCGATTAATTTGGTGGGGTCTTTGGCTTCGGGAATGGTCCCTATCCATCGAATGACTCCATACTGCGGAGGGTTTCCTAAAACTTCGACGACGGAGCCGACACTCAGCTCCTTCCAGCCGTCACTTCCACCGCTACTCCCTGTCCCAGGTACGGAGCTTGTACTGGTGACCAACCTGTGGACTGGCCCGTATTTAGAATTTCCTTGTGGAAAAGAAGAGCTCTGCAGAAAAGGAAAAAAAAACAATTTGATAACGCTTCAAAAATTTTGAACATCCTAATAACATTAAAATCTTCTCTATTTCTATCTAATTTTTTAAAAAACTTTTGACTACTCAACATTTATGGTTACTTTTTCATCTCCATTCAAAAAGTGCTTACCTGTGTATGTGACAACCCCCTTTGTGGTCTTGTTTGAGGAGCATGGCAAACAGTGTCTGGTGGCCCCTTAATACCACTCATAGAGCTCACTGGTTTGGGTGAAACATCTGGAGCTGAAAGTAATAAAAACAATTTTTAGCCTGTTAATTAACATTTTGTTTTGTTTTTTTATATATATATAGTGTTTAGAGCCAATAATGCTGCTGTTGCAACACCATCTTTGTTGGTCACATATTTGCAAGCTTATGATTTTATAATTCTTTAAATATTTTAAACCGTTTATAATGAAATGCCTATATAACTTATCCAAAAGCCATTTAAATTTATGTTCAATTTTAATTTTACCTCCTATATACACCCTCATATTCGACTCTGGTCCAAACTATTTTTGTAAATATTTTCTGACAACATTCAGTGATATACCATAAGCTTTAAACATTAGCACAGAAGTATTCTTTACTTCAGATCTGTGATATTAGCACGAGTATGGCAGAGCTAAAGATTTTATATACAGAGTAAAAATCCTTTTAATCTAAAAATATTCCCTCTCTGATTTGAAGTACAGGTAGAACCAGTAAAATTTATAAAGATAAAAGTTATAGTAATATTGTATAATAACAATGTGATGTAAGCAGATTAAGTGTAATTGTTGAGGAACTTCCTGCTTACATACTCAAAGGCCAATAATTTGCAAATGAAGCAATAAAATCTATCAATTTTATATTTGACTGTATCAAACCTTTCACAATATGTATTGATTGGGACTAAGATTAACATTCAATATCAATACCAAAAAATTCCCAAAGTTTCCCGTAAAAAATCACATTAAATTCCAATGTGTAGTTCATCCAGATATAATATTGCTTAGAAACTGGGAATAATTGTGAAAACCCAAGCCTGAGAAGAAAAAATCCAACAAATAAATATACAGAACATTGTGTAATTTTTTTTTTTCAAATCATAAATTTATCGCTTTTCATTTTGTTATCTGGAGTTTGAAGTTTGCAAACTTACAGGCATGGTTTATGTGGTGATTTATAAAAATTAATAGACAGTTCAGAAATTTTCTAAGATCAAAACAAGTCAGAAATAAAGTTTTGTTTATACGCCTTAACATATAATGAAGTATATTGCTGTGCTCCTTAATATGTTCTTTTTTGTCCATTTATCTACAAGATAAATAGTTTTGAACTACTTTTCATTCACAGTTAGTGACCCATGAAAAAAAGTGAAAAGGGTGTTTGTGACTGCATTTCTTTTAATCCTATATGCCACATCGATGTTTCACATATTTGATCAATATATGTTATGCCTTGTTTTCTTCTAATCTGAAACTTGTTTCAAATTTTAAACCATTTTCTAAATATACAAAATATCAAGCATATATCTGTTTACACTAAGTGTGCGTAACGGTAGATAAGAGAGCCAGCAAAAATGAAAGAATGTTCTACTTAAATTCATCTAATTTATGCAAATTATAAGCTAAAATTTATTAAGAGCAAGTTAAATTATTTGCAAAGCAATTATTTGCAAATCGGAAAAAAAATGACATAATAATTCAGACTAGGAATTATCCTGTCAGCGGTAAAATCCAAAATAGTCAGTAAACTTCAAATGACATAATAGCTAAAATTAGATGGGGATTCCCCTACTGTTTCCAAAGCAAAGGTCAAAAAGGAGATGAATTTAGCAAGGGTTAATGGATTTTTTTAGAAACTCCTGCTTATTTTTGATTGATTAATTATTGAAATCTCACAAAACAGTGAGCATAGCAGACATATCTGACAGTATAATCCATTATTTTTATTATTGTTATTATTATAGCGGTGACATATAATGATCACCTGAGTGCTTGACAAAGTGTCATGTGACATTTTCAGACCCAAATATAGCAATAAATGAATCAATATCAGCCGACAGCGTGACAAAAGTGAGGACAGCGGAACTTTTGAGATGCCACATGCATTAATCTTGATAACATTTTATTTTAAAACATCCTGGATGTTGTGAAAATAAGTAGGCTAAAGTTTTCCTTTGTTTATGTAGCCTTTAGCTAGGTATTTGCAGAAAGCTATGCGTAAGGTCTTGCAGTATTTCTTTCACTTTTCAATTGGCAACAATAGTCAAGTGTTTACTTAACTGAAACTGAAAGTTACTTTAAAGATACATATGAAGCAAGAGTGAATGCCCCATAACATACATAAATTATTAGTACTGGTTTCTTATACATCACAACTAAAATCCACACGCCATAACCCAGCTGAAATTTATCCCGTGGGAAGCGTAAAAGGACTTAAAACAGTACCTTCTTCACAGTTCTGTTCACAAGTTAGACATATTTTTCCCGCAAGCCAAAAGGCACAGAAAGTAGGCAGAAAAAATCTTTGCAATAATGCAAATATAATTTTTTTTGGAAAATAAAGTAATAAAATTAATTCTGTGGTATTTCTTAAAGTTACACTATTCAAAAGACCATGGCGGTATTTGTCAGGGTTTATTAGCAAAGTTTTGTCACAAACACTTGCCTAATTATTATGCATCTTTAACCATATGTAGAGAGTTTAATTCTATAGCAAATGTTGAATCTCTACAGTACAAGAGGGTTATTTGTAGGCATGCTGCCCGGATACTTAAATGAATCTGGATTGAAGGAAAGTAAGTGCAACTTCTGATGAATTGGGAGAAAAGAAAAATTTTGTAAACACTTTATAAATATATTTTTTCTCAAGAATCTCTTGGAGGGGAGGAAGCAACTGCCCAGTTTATAGTCCATCTTTATGGCCTTACAAATATTATCAGCACCTTTTAGGCTTTTATACATCACTTGGAGGCAAATAAAAACCAAAATATACCCCACATGTACATACCGAAGAACTCATACATAGGGTTATGAGGCGATGTTCGTCCGGCTTCATGACTGCCAACATTACCATCAGGATGTAAAGATTTGGAGCCAGACATGGGGAGAGTTCCTCTACGAACAGTTGGCTTGTTCAGATCATTTTCCTGTGTTGCCCCTGATGACTTTTTTCTTCTTGCTTCTTCTAACAGACGCTCTTGTTCTTTATACAAAGCTGTTGTATTTTTTTTCTTTATGTCATCATAGTAACCACCTGTTGCCCCATATGAGTTAGGGTCTGAAATGGAAGAATGTTGTACTAGCACTTTATTTCTTGTTTTACTATGTATATATTTTATTATTCTTAATCATTTTATCAAAAATATGGTTCATGTGCAATTTATTTCAATAATATGGGATAGGCAAGACAAGTGGGCAAAGTATCCTTTTTGAACAATAAATATTTTGAATTCAAATAACTTTTATTGGTTTTTGAAAAAAAAAAAAAGATTTACTGCTCTTTTCTTCAATTTAAAACTATATATCATGTACTAGACAGAATAACTAAAAGATATGACTGTGTAAACTCTCATGACTACTTTTCTCCAAGCGTATTAGTCATTTTATATTTGAAATTATTACTTTACGCTCAATATTAAAACAAAGAGAGCAGTGCATGTCAAAGTTGTGGAATATTTTCACCTACCTGCTTCTCCATATTCATCAGCCTTAATTAAACCCAAAACTGGTATTAAAGAGGCATGGCCATGGGGCGTTCTGAATAATTGTTTATCTTTATATTTTCCTGTTCCTGTACCAACTGGATTATCCTGAAAGAGGGTTATTTAACATTAATTATAAAACTGGAAAAATAATGGTAGTTTATTAAAATGCTGTATGAATATAAATTCTCACAGGCGATGTTTTATAAATTAAATTTTGTACAGCATATCATTTTCAGTTCATCACTTTTTGTTTTATTTTTCACCCAATTTGCATCAGCTCAACTTATTATCTACTATGCTTAAGTTTGTTAATTTTCTTGAAAGAAAGAAATCCTTCTTTTCTTTCCATTTTCTTTTTGGGAAGTTGTGATAATAAGATACATTTATCACTTCTCTTTTCACATAACATGGTATGGTAATACTTGAAAATTTCGGCACTTAAAAATTAATCCATAATTATTTCAAAATGCATGAATCCTACGCGGCCATATTAGTTGACAAACTTTTCAAAATTCTCAAGATCCCATTTTCATGTGTGACAAAATTTTCAAAGTGAAAAAAAAGTTATTTCGACGGGGAATAGTCTTCCAACAAAATTTTCAAGATTGACTAAATTTCAAGTTTTAACCATACAATTTTCTGTTTTGTACCAGTTGTCTGGTTCTCAACTTGATTGTACTCCTCACAAAAAACTCAATGTACAAATCTGCCCTTTTAATATAGCACAGGTGCTGAGCTTAAGCCTATGTTTAAATTTTAGTGTGCAGCAACTGGCTCACCAGATGTCACTGTATTCAAGAGAATATCTGTACATTTCATCTTGAATTGAGGTAGACCTAAAGTCTAAAGCACCCCGCACATGATGAGCAATTGGCGCGTGCCACTTGCGCTGCGCCAGATGCTCGCACTCCTCAGCTCCCCGCAAACGATGCGCTCTTTGCTCAGCAGAGATGCCTCCCAGCCTGCCCCTATCGGACGCACCGCGAACTGTGGGATCATGTGATTAAGGAAACATTACATATTTATTTTTTTTCTGAAAGTAATGGCAAATGGTGACCACGTTAATCAATCAGACTAACTATAACTGTGTACATTTTTGTTTACTTCGCTGGGGGCTGCCATTTTTCTTTGTTTCCGGCTACCGGCACATGCGCATTGTTGGCATGGCGTGAGCATTCGGCGCTTACACCCCGCACACGCTGAGACATTTGCCTCAAGAGACCAAAAAAATCAAACACGTGAGAAATTTTGCTCAGCCGCATGAGAGGCAAAAATCTCACCAAAATACCCCCGCACACGATGAGAAAACGGCGCAGCGCAAGTGGCGCGCGCCAAATGCTCACCGTGTGCGGGCCCCTTAAAGGGTTAAGACTACTCAAACAGCAGGCAGTGACTGATTGTACCAAAAAGAGTCAACCTACATTCTACGAAAATACACCCTGGAATTTTGCTGCAGTGGCAGTTTTTCCACAATCTTACTAGGGAAGTGTAGTTTCGAGATTTACAGCAGACCAGATGTCACTCTTCCACAGCCAGAATTTAACTTACAAAATGCACTCCGACAGTATACTCTCCATCTTTTGAGTCTTCTAGCACACCTATCCATTTGACCGACCCCCATTGAGGGCCATCGTCTGACATCCACACAACTCGATCCTCAATTTTCAGTTGTGGGGGTGGAGAGTAAACTTTGGCACCTATTTGATCCGCTGGTCTTCGTAGTGCATTTTCAATTGCTTGTTTACTGGTACATAGTCTGACTTTACTTATGTTCACAAAGAGGGCACAGTCAGGGGGACAATCAAAGAATTTTTTTCTTCTGAATTCTCCATCTGAAGTTCCTTTGCCCCTTGCTGAAAAGGACTACAAAAAAAAGAAAAATTTCAAAAAAGAAATTATGATTATTCAACCTTTGCTTGAAAATCACATTATCATGAGAAAGTCAATGCAAATAAAAACAGTTGTTCTGCTCAATAGAACTATACCAGTGTGTAAAATGTAAGTTGCTTTTTTTTTTTCAGAACGTGTAGCCTCTAGAACTTCTTCAGTACTTATGATATCCTAATAAAGTTTCTCATACTTTGAAAATTATCTCATTTGTCATTTGTCATACAAACTCACTTTGATTTCTATCCCAAACCAGAGTCCTTTTTGGGCAGGCAATTCGCCCTTGTAACGCACCAGGCCTATGGTCCCATCAGCCATACCGGGTTGTTTTATAATAAAGACATAGGAATTAACTTTTATTTGAACGCCTTCTTGTAACCAGTTATTTTTATCCTCAAAGACAATCAACCTGTCCTTGCATGTTGTAATTGCTAGTAACAGTTCCATTTCTTCAAATCCTATTTGTGAGATATCTGACAAGGAAATATTGACCAGATAGACATCTGGGAATTCAACAGATATCAGGGTGATAGTTTTCTTGTGCTTGCTAAGCACATATTCCTTCCAGAGGCTCCCTTTGAGTACTTTTTCATTCTTATTTTTAGAAACATGTTCAATTTTTACATCCTGAGAAGGAGGGCTCCCCATACTAATTGCTGTAGAGTCAGTTAACAAAATATAGAGTACACTGCCTTTCTCCATGTTCAGTGAGTTGTACATTACCTGCTGTTAGATTTTTGTATAGAAATAAATACTGTAATTAGTTTTTCTTTGTCACCAATGTAAAGATGTCCTTGTATATCTTCCCCTTAACTTCTTGGTTGTAATTAGAAAACAATCATGTATTCTTGTCTTAATTATTCCACATCAGCAGCATCTGTCTACATGGCTTGGTGGAAAGTTACTTCTCCTACAAGGCAATTATAAGTGANATGCACCCTGGAATTTTGCTGCAGTGGCAGTCTTTCTTCACTCTTACTAGGGGAAGTACAGTTTCAAGATTTCGAGCAGATGTCACTTTTCCACAGCCAGAATTCAACTTACAAAATGCACTCCGACAGTATACTCTCCATCTTTTGAGTCTTCTAGCACACCTATCCATTTGACCGACCCCCACTGAGGGCCATCGTCTGACATCCACACAACTCGATCCTCAATTTTCAGTTGTGGGGGTGGAGAGTAAACTTTGGCACCTATTTGATCCGCTGGTCTTCGTAGTGCATTCTCAATTGCTTGTTTACTGGTACATAGTCTGACTTTACTTATGTTCACAAAGAGGGCACAGTCAGGGGGACAATCAAAGAATTTTTTTCTTCTGAATTCTCCATCTGAAGTTCCTTTGCCCCTTGCTGAAAAGGACTAAAAAAGAGAAAAATTTCAAAAAAAAAAAATTATGATTATTCAACCTTTGCTTGAAAATCACATTATCATGAGAAAGTCAATGCAAATAAAAACAGTTGTTCTGCTCAATAGAACTATACTAGTGTGTAAAATGTAAGTTAATTGCTTTTTTTTTCAGCATGTGTAGCCTCTAGAACTTCTACAGTACTTAATATATCCTAACCAAGTTTCTCATACTTAAAAAAATATCTCAAAAATGTTCATTTGGCATACACTCACTTTGATTTCTATCCCAAACCAGACTCCTTTTTGGGCGGGCAATTCGCCCTTGTAACGCACCAGGCCTATGGTCCCATCAGCCATACCTGGTTGTTTTATAATGAAGACATAGGAATTAACTTTTATTTGAACGCCTTCTTGTAACCAGTTATTTTTATCCTCAAACACGATCAACCTGTCCTTGCATGTTGTAATTGCTAGTAACAGTTCCATTTCTTCAAATCCTATTTGTGAGATATCTGACATGGAAATATTGACTAGATAGACATCTCGAAATTCAACAGATGTCAGGGTGATAGTTTTTTTGTGCTTGCCAAGTGCACATTCGGTCCAGAGGCTTCCTTTGAGTACTGTCTCATTCTTCTTCTTAGAAACTTGCTCTATTTTTAAATCCTGTGATGGAGGGCTCTCCGTACTAATTGCTGTAGTTTCTTTCAACAATATAAAGTATCTAATGAATTTCTCCATATTGTTTAGTTGTACAATTATATAGGTGCTTTGTGCTTCCTGAATATCAATAATCAGTGAAATAGGTGTTTGTCACCATGTTAAGATATCTTCCCTCAAGCTCCTGGGTTGTGGATGTATTTAGAAAACAAAACAATTAGTTCTGTCTGCCTCCTTCTTAAACTCAGAAGAGAAGATAAGTCTATGGCTTGGTTCACAGTCACTTCTCATAAAGGGATACTGAAATTAAACAACAGGATGTCATTTAACTTTGGTGTTTACTGAAACCCTAAATGTACCGAAAAGTCTCTATGCCAACTGATAAACTATGTAAGATTCTAAACGGATGTCCTACATTTTATCACAGATATTGAATAATGTAGAATAAATGTATTATGCATAAAATCGAAATATGTTGAGCAATATGTATAAGAAGAAGGAAGCGGGGTGACTAGCATCCGTGTACATGTACGCATCGCCACGTTAATATTTTATGAACTCATTTACTAATCTTACCTGGAAACGACATTAAAAATGTAAGCAACATTATAAAAAACAATTATTGTTCAACAAATTTAAAGTTGTAGTCAGTTCCACACCTACTCAATATATTCTAAATATAGCGCAGTCAAAACCTTCGTGCTGATGCCTCCTCAGTGACGCACAGAAACAAAAATTTTGAGGGGATTCCCCCACTCCTGTTGCTCTAGCATAGCACACATACCATCCTCCAACGGTCCCATCCTCCAATAAATAGAGAGCAGACACTTGAGTGAGAACGAGGCCATTAGCTCGACTTAAGAAGTTCATTACGACCGCTGTTCATGTTATACAAAAAGTAGGCTTTTTAGAGCGTTATTGTAAATCTAAGATTATGTGCGAACGATAGAAAGGTAGACGTCCGTTAGTGAAACATTTTAATCCATACAATGGAGTTTGAAGAACGTGAGCTTGAACGTAAGTCGGTGACAAGAGCCCATTTTGCCTCCGTTTTCGGCCTTACAAGCTCACTGTACCCTTACCAGCTTGTAAGGCCGAAAACTGAGGGAGGCAAGAGCCCATTATACTATAATTCAGTAATAATTTACAGCAATATGTTTCAATATAATATTACTATTGGGAATTTGTCAGTGATTATTTACGTTAAAAGAATAACTACTTAATTTATATATATATGTAAATAAAAAACTAAGTCCAATCTTAATTTGAGCAAACGCTCAAGGTGATATTTCTCTGATTCTGTTGTGGACTGTTGTAACTAATAGTTATTATGCTTCCAAAAGACTTAATTCATTAGTTGGATATATATATATATATTTATCACTGTGACAATATGAGTGTGTATGGGCGGCCAAAAGGGCAAAAATTCATGTCGTCGATTCAGTTATGTTTCGTCGACTCACTGCCTTCCCATCGATTCAGTTTCAAGTTTAAACGATCCTGTCATAAATTCAACATCTACTTTCGTCAATTCAATTGTCAAACATTTCTCATCTAGGTGTATTAAAACCAATGCTGTCACTATTTTCGTCGATCGTGTAACTAATCTCGTCGATCGTCAAACTGTTTTCGTCGATCGTGTAACTATTCTCGTCGATCGTCTAATCTCGTCGATCGTGTAACTATTCTCATCGATCGTCTCATCGATCGATCGCCAGAGGGCGCTGCGGTAGCAACACGTGCTTCTGTCTGTCAATCACGCGGTAATTTTTAACTCGGCCAGCCATGGTCAGAGTTAAGCACAACTAGAAAATAATGTCCCTACAACCGAATATCTTTTAATTATTAACAACTAAAATTGAAATTGTTGAGAAAATGTTCTTATTTCACTAGCAATCATTTTGTTGTCTGCCATTTTGATAGTCATGTGATAGGCCAATGTGCTACCGCAGCGCCCTCTGGCGATCGATCGATGAGACGATCGACGAGAATAGACGATCGATGAGAATAGTTACACGATCGACGAGATTAGACGATCGATGAGAATAGTTACACGATCGACGAGATTAGTTGGACGATCGACGAGATTAGACGATCGACGAGAATAGTTACACGATCGACGAAAATAGTGACAGCATTGGTTTTAATACACCGTAGATGAGAAATGTTTGACAGTTGAATTGACGAAAGTAGATGTTGAATTTATGATAGGATCGTTTAAACTTGAAACTGAATCGATGGGAAGGCAATGAATCGACGAAACATAACTGAATCGACGACATGATTTTTTGCCCTTTTGGCCGCCCATAAGTGTGAATCGAGGAAAATTTATTTTGTTTGACATTTGCAACTCCATAAGTCGACTGTTCAGAAATGTATGTTTGTTGTTCAATGCTTGTTAAAGGATTGGAGAAGGAGAAGAAGAAGGCTCAGAGAAAGAACAACCTGAAGGAGGTAGCACAGCTGTGCAATGTCATAGGAGAACTCAAAGCTAAATTTGGTAAGAATGGATCTTAATTTACTTGGTATTGCATAAATATACTGAAGCACACTTTTACTGTTCAAAACTTTCAGAGTTAGTCATTTAATAAGCCGTTGGACAGAATTTTAACATCCTTATGGAAGGTAAAATGTATCATTGCTTCCAAATGGATGCAATTGCTGAAAATGCTCATTTCATTTGTAAACTGATTGATATCATAATGAATTTCAGGCCGATTTGAAGATGCCATTGAAGACCACCAGATGGAGCTGCATCTGAGTGAGGCACTGGATGATAGCATGGGAACAGCCATAGCTAATAGGAAGATAGGTCAGACATTTCACCATCATGGATGCTTTATGTCAGAAAATTTTGTCTAAATAGATGGCTTTATGTTGTAATACATTCTCTCTCTCTCTCTCTCTCTCTCTCTCTCTCTCTCTCTCTCTCTCTCTCTCTCTTTTGGATAATATATTCTTAGTAATATATTCTCTACATAGGAGAGTGTTACTGTGAGCTTGGAAAGTTTGACCTGGCGTTGAAGCACCAGCATCGCCATTTAGAGTTAGCAGAGAGCGAACACAGTGACATAGAACAACAGCGGGCGTGGGCTACCATAGGGCGCACCTATCTTTATCAGGCCGAGGCAATCAAGACACCAGGGGGAGCTGAGGCAGTGCTGCGCAAGGGCGAGGATGCTTTCATGAAAAGCTTAGAAGTTTGCGAGAGGCTGAAGAGGTCAATCAAGAATGAAGAGTATATGGAGATGAAGGCTAGGCTGTTCTTAAACTTAGGTAATTCTTTCAGGACCAAAGAGTGTATTCAAATTGAAAGTTTTCAGTCTTTGGTTTATGGGAAATTCTGATCCTCTGGAATCAACAAACTGGATGCAACATTATGGTGTTTTATGAGCATTGTTTTGAAGTAAATTGATATCAGCAATGCATGTGTACAGTATTTTGTACTTGATCTAAACACTGGCATTTTTGGTGTTTTAGTGTAATTATGAAGAGTTAGTTTTATTATCCTTCACAGATACAGATAAGATTTGCCAGTGAATCTTTAACCATGTTTACATTAGGACTATCTTCATCAAAAGTATCTCATAATTAAGTGGACCACTTTTTACACTTATTTATTTGTATTTTCCTTCCTTAAATAATGTGTTTCTTCTATTTGCCAGGTTTGGTATATGACAACAAGAGGGATGAAAAGCAGTGCACTGAATACATGAAACGTGCTATCATGATTGCAGAGTAAGTGTTACGGAGTAAACAGTGTGGCAATACAGGGGCGGATGCAGAGCTATTTTCTGACAGTCTTCCAAATTATCTTTATTGATTTATCCTCCAATTTTGACCGTCTTCCAACAGAAAAAATTAGATACCTTTTAATGTAAACTTGAAAATCTGACCGTCTTCTTGAAGACCCAGAAGACGGCCTAAATCCGCCCCTGCAAAATATATTAAAAAAGTAAGTGGTGGTTTATATAAGCAAATGTGAATCTGCCACTTGATAGATTCTGCTGCCACCTGGTGTCCACACATGGTTATCTATACAAAAAACGTATTGAAAACAGTTATAATTGTCAAGAGACCAGTTATAACTACCTGAAACTTGATCCAGTGGAAGCCAATCAAATATTTATGCATTCAGTATATATGATCTATATAAGGAATTATTTGGTTCCATAGTGCTTTGAAAAAGGACAACCACTCTTCTCCCCCCTCCCCCCACCCACCCACCCACCCACCCACAAAAAAATAACAAAAAAACATAAGATAGTGCATCACCACATCAAGAACAAAATAATAAAGGATCTCTTAAGAGAAATCTTGAATAGGAAAAAATATTGAATTGCATGTTGAATCATAATTTTTAGGAAGCACAATCTGGCAGAAGATCTGTACAGGTGTCAGTTCTGCCTGTCTGGTATCTACCAGAGGAATGGGAAACCAAGCCAAGCTCTCAGGTTCTTAGAGGAAGCTCTGAAATGTGCACGGAAGATGAAAGACAAGGTGCTGGAGAGTGAGGTGCTGGTCAGCAAGGCACAGGTAAGGCTGAAGATTGAGGGATGCATTTTGGGATTTGTGATGTTTTAAATCTTCCAATTTTTTAGGTAAAATTGTTTCTATTGACAGAAAGTATGTAATTCTTGTGTAGAGTTGAGGAATGGGCGTAGTACGTAAATCTTGTGTCAAGTCAACTTGTGGATGTCACTCAGCTGTCATGAACACTTATCAATCCGTGCCATTTCTATGTCAAAGTAACTGAAAATGATAGAAAAGGGGTGTGAGAATTTGCAGGTTTTTACTGTATTTCAGCAAGTTTCAACTAGTGTTGACAGAAGCAATAATTCCATGGTTAATGGCAAAATTTTACCATAAAATGAAACAGCTTTGATTTTCATTGTTATTACTGGGTGTTTTAAAGAAGAACTCTTCTGAAAAAAAAAAACTTTTCCAGGTGTTCACCCTGCTGGGAGATTTCCCTGCAGCCAAGAGGTGTGTCAGGAAAGCATACAAGATAGGGTCACCCATAGAGGAGGAAAAACTGAAGATGAAGAAACACCTGATTTCAGGTTGGTCATTGTGATCAAATGTTTGAACAATACTAAAAGGGTTGTAATATTTAAAAAAAGAAAACAATTTGACTTACGGAGTAGTTACATTCTTATTAAGCAAAGCAAGGCTAACTTTATTTATCCTCCCTAAAAGTAAAATCCTGGGATATATCATGAGTAGTACACGCGTTACATTTAATTTAATGCAGTTAATTTGTTTAATTCTCCACAAATTCCTGACATCTCACCCTGTCTCATTTCAGTTCTCTCTCTCTCTC
>NW_019775757.1:109998-162225 GCF_001039355.2 Lingula anatina | reverse complement strand
AAAAAAAAAAAAAAAAAAATCAAAAAAAAAACCCCCCCCCCCCCCCCCCCCCCCCCCCCCTTTTGAAATTGATGGCTACAAGCCTGTTTAACCACACATTTTAATAATTGTCTTATTTAAAGTCCTTCTTTTGTTACAGGTGCACAGCTTGCGGTCACTGTCCATCGTCCAGCAGAACTTCGGCCAGACCACTGACCATCAGCAGACCCTCAGCAAGCTGCAGTCATTGAAGCAGAAATACAATTTAGGCTCTGAGGATGAGGAGGAGAGTGAGGAGGAGGAGGGAGAGAGTCAGGAGACTGGGAGGGATGAGGAAGAGGACATCAACTGGGATGACTTGACAGATTCTGGTGAGATAATTGGTGAATAGTTAAGGAAGGGGAACCAGACATGAGCTTTTTCCATGGAAACGCGGAATTCCGCATTTTTTAATTCAATTATGACGATTCTGGCTGGTTAGCTGTTGGGTCCAAGGATAAGTTTTTTTTTTTTTTTAACCTAGGCTCGTGTCTGGTAAACACATTTTACTCCCCAGGCCCGGTTTCACCAAAAAACTTAAGTCAGGTTCCCTGGGTAGGAACTCAATTACCAAGTTTACATGGTCACATGGGCACATCTTACCTTATCAGAAGCAGTGTAACGGCACTCTCATGGAAATTCTAGTCTGCTAAGCCAGGGAACTGACTTAAGTTTTTTTTTTGTGTGTGTGTGAAACTGGGGCCTGAAGTGCTGTTCATTCAGAAAGACTTGATAATTTCATAGTCTAGGAGGAAGTGATAAGACTGGAATTACTTGACCAATTTTGATGAGACTGTGAACTATAGAACAGAAAGTAGAATGGAAAACTTTGTAAGAAAATTCATAGTTCCACAAGCACCTGCACTTGTTCTACAAATAAGAATGTCACCAGAGCAATATCTTGTCAGTCTTTCGATAAATTTCTTTAGCCTAATTTAATTATTTATTATATTTAGCTACCTCTTTATATGGATGCTCGAAAACAGAAATTAAGAAAAAATAATGTTTTTCCTAAGAAAGTTGTCATCTTCATTGTATTAATTGACAGATGATTCAGAAGATGAAGAAAGCAGTAGCACAACAACTAGAAGAGTTAGCAAAACAAGAAGAATCACCAAACCCAAGGTTTGTTCATATCTTTTCGTTTTAAAATTTTTCAGTCCACTCACAAAAAAAGGTTCAATTTTTTCCTTTTTTGAAATGGACAGGCCAAACCCAGAAGTTATAAAAACTTTCATTTTTTATTATTTTGATATTAAAGCATGTAAGTTATCTTAGTAAAACACAAAACAAATGCATGTGTGAAAAAGGTGTATTTATAGATAATCAGCTTATTAATTTGTCAGGTATTACGTGGTGGTTTAACCAAGAAAAAAAATACTATCTTAGTGAAGTGTGTAAATTTTTCAATCTGTCATAATTTTTTCGAATTTATTTTAGGTGAATGAGAAAGGGGAGACACCTCTTCATAGAGCATGTATTGAGGGGAACCTAAACAGAGTGAAGAAATTACTGGAAGAGGTACTAACTAGACTTTCTTACTGTACATTGTGAGGATTGTGGTTTTCCATCTTTGGGAAGATTTGCTACAAAAATTGATCTATTTATCCTCCTCTAGTTCTCCATTTTCCTTGTTTTTTCTTTGCTTATATTTTCTTGTGCCTGAGATTTATGCCTTGATTTTTGTCCCCCAGGGTCACCCTGTGAACCCTAGGGACTACTGTGGCTGGCTTCCACTGCATGAGGCCTGCAACCATGACTATGTGGAGATAGTGGAGTGCCTGTTAGACCATGGGGCCAGGTAAATACTGAGAGAAACAGGAAGAGGGGAGAGGGCATGTTAGTGGAAAGCTTATTTCATATTGCTCTACATGTGTGTGTGTGTGTGTGTGTGTGTGTGTGTGTGTGTGTGTGTGTGTGTGTGTGTGTGTGTGTGTGTGTGTGTGTGTGTGTGTGTCAGAGAGAGAGAGTTGTATAGACAAGATAGCACAGTATTACAAAGAATGCTGTGTATACTTTAGCATGTCTGTGTTTGTGTGTGTGTGAAGAGATATGTCATTTGAATTAATAGTTACACACATAAGAATTCCACTTTAAGCTTTACTTTCACTACATAGGGTTTACCGGTATTGTGGTTTAGGGTAAAAAAAAATATACAAACATATATGTGAGTTTTATGTCTATTTTTCAATTTTTTAAGAATTGATGACCGCGGAGGTGAGCACTGTGGCGGTATCACACCAATACATGATGCTGCAAACTGTGGGAATGTAGCTGTAGTCCGACTGCTCATTGAGAGGGGGGCCAACATACAGGCCAAAGATGATGATGTGAGTATCAGAAACACAGGGCACTGTGACTGTCTGTATATTAAACACCTCATGTTTTTTTAAAAGGTGCAAGCTTTGTGATGATTTTCCTCCAGGACTTAAGAGAGAGCACATCTTAAAGCCAGTTTAGAAAAGGCGTAACTGAAACAGAAAAAGTTCAACATGAAATACTTCTGTATCCTAATGGCTAAACAGCATTATTCTTATTTTCAATCACTTATTTTTCAGGGCAACACTCCCTTAGCCAGCCTATCAGAGTACAGACGTAGAGCTGGTGCGGAACTTGATGCACAGACAATTGCCGAAATCAAAAATTTAGAGAAAGATTTAAAGAACAGAGCTGGAGGTATGGTTCCCTCCTTTAGAATGCACTGAACTGCTTATATGAACTACTATGTAACTAGGCTCACATACAGAGAAAATAAATAAATAAATAGATAAATAAATAAATAAATATTAAATACACAGGATGCTTGTCATAATTAAGACCTAGATTAAAAAAATACCCCTATCCATGATTTGGTTTAGCCCCCCCCCCCCAAAAAAAAAAAAAAAAAAAAAAAAAAAAAAAANTAGAAAAAGCATAACTGAAACAGAAAAACATGAAATACTTCTGTATCCTAATGGCTAAACAGCATTATTCTTATTTTTAATCACTCATTTTTCAGGGCAACACTCCCTTAGCCAGCCTATCAGAGTACAGACGTAGAGCTGGTGCGGAACTTGATGCACAGACAATTGCCGAAATCAAAAATTTGGAGAAAGATTTAAAGAACAGAGCTGGAGGTATGGTTCTCTCCTTTAGAATGCACTGAACTGCTTATATGAACTACGATGTAACTAGACTCACATAAAGAGAAAATAAATAAATAAATAAATAAATAAATAAATAAATATTAAATACACAGGATGCTTGTCATAATTAAGACCTAAATAAAAAAAATACCCCTATCCAGGCTTTGGTTTAGGCAAATTAAAAAATAAAAACTTAAATCAGTTCCAGTGGCTAATATCTTTGTAACCAGGAACAATGTTACAGCACTTTCATGGACACATGAACACATCCTTAGCCTGGGAACTGACTCAATTTTTTTTTTTTTTTTTTTTTTTGTGAAACTGGGACCTGCATCTTATGACTTGGTCTGTGGCTGTTTTAGGTCAGTTTACCCGGTCCAGACCTCCCTCGGATGTCAACAGAAGACTGCAGCAGACAAGCAGAGGACCAGGGAGCGACAGTGAAGATGATCTGCCAGACCTGCCTCTCAGGAAAAAAAGGACAAGGAGAACCACTGGTGATCACAGTAGAAGGTAAAATGTGGATGGTGAATATGTGCCAAAAAACTTGTTAGCCTACTGAACCTGAAAGCCATCAGAGTCTAAAGAATATACTGACCCAAGTCAGAACAATTGGATACTAACTGATCAATTTACATAATAATACTGGCCAGGCTTCAGTTTCACTGGCATTTGATGTGGGGACCACTGCTGACATTACAGACTTGGGGTGCTTTCCCAGAGATTTAGATCGATCAAAAGATTAAGATTTAGATCGACCTAACTCCCTGGGGGTTCACGCTAAATTGCAGTCAGCCGAGCGGGCACCATAGTTAATTACCCCCTTGAGCTGACAGTAATCTAGTGAGACTCCCCACAGGGATAGATGATCTAAAAATCTATGGAAATGGGGTGCTGGTGACTGGTCTTTGGCAAGTCAGTAAATAACTCAGTTGGGCATCAACATTGTCAAAGCTTTTTAAAATAAGGTTGATATCCACCTCAAATTTTGAAAGTCCCACAAGGATAAAAATATATGAGAATTTAAATTATTGCATTAACCTGTTGTATGATTCCAGAGCACAAGAAGATGACTTGAGGTCTTGTAGTCAGAGAAGTGGACAGTCTGATGGATCAGATGTCAATTTGCTTGACCTTAGTCCAGACAGAAAGTATGGTCACACTCTGCAACCTACTGCTCAGAACTGTACTAACTTTAAAAAAGAATGTTCTACCCCATCTTTAAAAATCTCAGCAGTTTGGTAGATAATGACATTGAAGATACTTTTTTGTCACAAACTAATTACAAAATTTTTATCAATCACATAAAATATTTTGATGGACCATCTCAATTGGCCATCCTCTTCAGTCTCTGAGAGACACATTTTTGTGTTGACCTTTATGATGACCTCTTAAGTGCCACAATTGTGTCACAAATACGCTCGACTATATGACACAGTGCCATCTGTGGTAATACTGATTTTATAGAAACTTGTTGTGGATATATGAAATGTAATAATGTTCAGATCTTGTATTTAAATTCTTTTTATTCAGGTCAGATTTGGAAAACATGGAAGAAAGTGAAGAAGTGTTCCCTTTCTCTGATGTCCAAACTGTGGCTCCAATAGAATCAGCAGAGGCTGCTAGAACTGCCTATCAGAATGCTATCTCTGGTGTGGGAAGTTCTGCTGTGAGAAACCAGATACAGACAACACAGAGAGAGCCATCCCATAATAGTCACAGCACAACTCCTGCTTTGCTCGCAGAAAATGAATTTGTGGATGATGATTGGTTGATTGATGACATGAGACCCTCAAAGAAAATGAGGATTGATACAAACAGCTTCTGTACAGGAACTAGGATGAGAAATAATGAGAAAAGAAAATATGATGGTAGTCATGACGGATATGAAAGAAATAAGCGTTTACATAAAGACAAAGGAGAGATCAACACCCAAATCTTGGTTGACATTGACAGTTTTGGTGAGGACAGTGAGAATTCTTCAAACTGTGATACTCTCCCTTTACCTAACTTTCAAGGTTCTGATATGGAAAATGACATGGGATTGGGGAGTTTAGCAGATCTGGACGAGTTCGACCCAGGAGGCAGAACAAGCACCCAGCGCCCTGTGAGAACTCAGAGCAAATCTAAAAGAACAAGGCAGTTAAAACTGACCAGTTATGGTCTGGGGCAAGGAGACAGAAGACATTCCAACCAAGGTACTAGCAGACAATCGGGTTTATCTAGTAACCATGGTAACCAAAGGGCATCTAGTTACCATAGTAACGAAAATGTTTCAGAGCTGAATTCATCACTGGTAAGAGCACAGGAGGTGTTCCTAAATAACAGCGGGATCCAGTTGACGCCCACGCCAGTCAATTTACCAGCACAGCCAGTAATGAGGGTCAAGGTGAAGGTTGAGGAGAAAATGCTGCTGATCCCTGTTACCGAAAGGTACTTTCTCTACATCAGGAAAGAATTGCTCATTTTCCTGGCCCTTTTCTAGTATCTTTCCTATACAAATTACTCAGTACACTTCCATTTTAAGGCCCAAAAGATTATTTATTTTGGCTAGTAAAAATGAAAAAGATTTTCAGAATTTTTGCCTTTGTATCACCGTTTCGTTCATAGGTTTAATTTTGCCAAAAAATTTCTTTGTGTAGCTAAAACAAAATTAAAGCTTGTATCCATATCTATTTTTGAAAATTAATAATCAGTTGATAAAAAAAGATTTTAATCATTAATAAATAGAGAGACAATCCAAGAAAAAAGTGACTAATTTGGAAAATAAATGAACGTCCTCTGTATCAGGGATAGCAGTAAGACTATGAGCTGGTTAGCCAGAGAGGTTTCCCAGCGGTACTACACCCTGTGTGGACTGCGACCCATTGTCCAACTGGGGACCAGCGACGGAGCCCTGTTCTCTCCCGAAGATTCCATCAGCCTGGTGTTGTCCAATGGGGAGATGATCGAAGCTATCAGGGTCACATGGGACATGCCCCCACTCACGGAGAGATACACCCAGGCCTGCCAGGCACTTGGAGCAAGTAAGTGCTGTGTTCAGTTACCCTAAGGTCATTTACCCTAGG
Source organism: Lingula anatina (assembly GCF_001039355.2). The sequence continues at coordinate 156,014 of NW_019775757.1, read as the reverse complement.
TTAGTTAGTGGCAGTAGTAGAAGTAGTCCTTTGGAATTAAGGTAGGCTGTGCCAAAAATAGCTCATTTTCTAGTTGACAGGAATGTGATTTTTTTCCTGAAAATGTGTTTATTTAAATTTCCTTTTTAACTGTTTTTTAACTTTTCTGGGATAAATGCACATCATCGTTCAGGGTTTTACCCCCCACAGATCATGTCCCTAAATTGTGAATGGGATCCTGGGCTCACACCACCATGTTTAGTATTTGCCTACAGAAAAATTAGGATGGGATCTGATTGATCATTTATTTTCAATATATTAATTTGTAGGCAAATAATAATTATTGTTATTATTCATATATTTATTATTTTTATTTTTGAAATAAAAATATTTTATCCCATTATACACTGTGTTCCAGCTCCCTACAGGAACGTGAAGACCATTCTCCAGCAGTGTCAGGACAGCAATATCCTCCAGTTGAAGAACTTGGCACTGAGAGGTGCCCAGCTACACCCTGTGTTCCGGGCTATACAGTGCCACACTGCCCTTAAAGAGCTGCAGTTGGCAGGTAAAGTAATGCATGTGGACTCCAGGGTGCAAAAGATTTCATCCCATGTTTTGCATATGACCTGTACTTCCATTAACTACAAATACACAGTTTGTTGAAATTAAATGAACATGAGTGTGCAACAAATACCACGCAGAGATATAACATAGTATACTGGAAAAAATACACTGGTCTTTGTGATAGTCATTTTTGCTTTATCCGCATCATTAACAATAAGTAGACCAAGATTATTGTAATCAGAGACATTTCGGAGGGTTTACATTATAAGGTTTTAATGTTAGCTACTTCTGTGCTCTTTGTTGCTTTATGAAACCTAGCATCACAGCCTTTAGAATAATGAAATTTTATGTAAAATGTCTGTCTTTTCTGTGCAGGAAACAAACTCAATGACTCCAGTGTTCAGCAGATGATGGAGGTGGCCATTACACTACCCAGCCTCACCTTGCTAGACCTGGCAGCCAATCAGATCACCTCTAATGGGGTCAAGGTCATGGCAGAGACCCTGGAGAGGACAGGAGCAGACAATCAAGACAAGCCCCTTCAGCAGCTGCAGACTTTAAATCTCAGCTACAACTCCCTCACTGACGTCTGCATGCTGTCTTTGTGTGGAATTGTGGGTAATCTACCCCAGTTGATGGTTCTCAGTTTAGCGTCATGTGACCTCACCATGAAGATGTTCCAGCAACACAGGTTGGCTTTTGCTGGAGCTTTGCAAGGTATGCTGATACATAAGCTTGGTTGGGATGGGTTTTTCTTATTGTGAGAAATCGATGCTGTCTTTATATTGAAACTTTTTAAATTTATTAATGATAGGAAAAACTGTAGTTAAAGTGAATTAAGTATATCCACGTTCTTCATCCAACGTCTTTATTGTGGTTGTGCATGTAATATGGATATTTTAGGGATAATTTATCCATGCATTTATTTATTTATTTATTTTCTTAGGAAACCCCATCCTAAATGATAAAAGTTATAAAGAATTATTGTCTGTAAGATATCCAAAACCCAGACAATTCCTGGACCAAAGGATAAATTTAAATATAAAGAAAGTGCAATTAATTTTCATAAATAAATATTCCAATTCTCCGTATTTAACCCTACAGTATACCATTTCAGCCAGCAGTCTCCAGAGGCTGGACATATCCCAGAACCGACTGGAGTCCACTGGCGTGGAACTGCTGCTGATGTGTCTGCCTTGGGAGAAGGTGGTCAGTTTGAGCCTGGACGGCACTGTGCATTCGCATGTAGCTAACCACCTTACCAAACATGTGGAGAAGTACCTGGGGCAGGTTGGTATACACTTGATGATGAATTATAAGTGGGACATATAAAAGATTTATTAATCATCATTTTGGAGGTATTTTCTTATTTGGCCCATGACAATCAGTTATGTGTTATGACAATCAGTTATGTGTAATGTTATTTATTTCTTTATTTGGGTATATCTGCAGGTGCACGTGTGCTCCTAGCTTTTAATATGATTAAGATAGTAATTGGTAGCCAATTTAAGATTATCACTACCATGAAACAATGAACGTTCCAATACTGAATACTAAAGTCAGCAGATAAAAAGATCACTGAAGTAAGATCTGAAATGCAGAGCTGTATTGGGGGGTGGAGGTGTACGGCTATGCTATCCAAATTTCTGCTGGCATTACTTGGCCATTGTTGGCTAAACTAAAACATTGTAGGCTAAACTAAACCATGTTTTTTTGCAGCAGTCATTTACACTTTCCATTAAAACTTACACCCATTGTGAATGTACCTTCAGTGGACTTGTCCCGTATATTTCAGCCCCACTGCGTACTCCAGGAGCTGACACTGAACAACTGTCACATCACTGAGGAGGCTATGGAAGAACTGGACAGGTAGATATCACTTTATTTCATATATATAGGTCAGATGCTATTGAAAAAACTGGACAGGTAAATATCAATTGAATTTGTATAATTATGGGGCAGACACTATTGAAGAACTGGACAGGTAGATATCACTTTATTTCATATGTAGGACATGTCAGATGCTATTGCAGAACTGGGCAGTTAAATATCACTTTATTTCATGTACAGGATGGATACTTTGGAGGAAATGGGTAGGTAAGTATTAATTTATTTTGTATGTGGGACATATACTATTGAAGAACTTGACAGGTAAATATCACTCTATTTCATATATATATATATAGGACGGATACTTTTGAAGAACTTGACAGATAAATATCACTTTATTTCACACATGGGGCAGATATTATTAAAGAACTGGGCAGGTAAATATCTTTTTATCTTGTATACAGGACAGATACTATTGGAGAACTGGACGGGTAAATATCACTTTTTCATAGATAGGACAGTTACTATTGAAGAACTTGACAGGTAGATATAGGACCTATACTATCGAAGAACATGACAGTTAGATGTCACTTTATTTCACATATAGGACAGATATTGTTGAAGCACAGGTAAAGATCCACAGGCCACATAACATAAGATCATGACAGGTAAATACCACTTCATTTGTGGAGGCCTATGTCATCTCATTATCTTTAAGTTATATTTTTTCATCTCAGGGCACTATTACACAGCAGAACCTTGACAACCCTCTCTCTCGATTGCAATCCGCACATCACCAACCAAGACATCACGAGACTCCTGACCTCAGCAGCAAACAACTCTAATGGCTGCCTGCAGAGGCTCTCCGCCTCAGGGTGCGGTGTACACTCCCCGCTGGATGTGGACTTCCTGGACGCCATTAGCGATAAACTAAATCATACCAGTCCCCTGACTGAACTCACGTTTAGCTGTGCTGGTGTGAATAAGGTTGATGTGGAGAGTCTTAGACAGGTGTGGCAGGGGGGCTGGGGAGAGAGAGGGAGGTGTGGGGTACAGGGGGACCTGGTGAAGTTGCACGTAGGGGAGGATCGAATTGTGCTAAATTAGGTCAAGGACACTGGAATATGGTGGATGAGATTTTTCTGACTATTGGCGGAATTTCAACTCTTTTGCTGATGTTGGTGCTTACAACAGTAATTAGATTTTGACCAACTATCAGTGGATTTATGACATTTTGGAACCAAAAGTTCTCCTCCCTGGAATGTTTGCATTCCAAAGTATCATTTTTGTATCAATTTGTATTTCGGTAAATGTTGATTTTTTGTATCACTGGCACTGTGATTTACTTGTTTTGAATATTTTGAATGGCATTCCTGCTTATAGTAATATAATTCATTTTTTGAAGTGGATCCAGTCTTATATAGCCAATTAAAATAACAGATGGTAGTGCCAGAGCATTCCTTGTGTGAGAATGAGTGTGAAATTACTTAACATTTCTCTGATTATAAATCAACATCATTATACCGTCAACATCATTATACCGTTAATTAAGAAGTGTACACAATACTTACTTGTATAGAGGGGGTATTTATTAAATTTAATGTATTGTTTTCACAATTGTGATATGTATGAAAGGGAAGACGTAAATTATGTTACCAAACAGCTTGCTGTAAATATTGTTTCAACAGCTTGGTCTGTTATCAAGAAAAATAAAACATATTTTGATTTCTGAATCATATGTCATGTCGTTATGTCATACCTAAAAAAAATAGTTTGTGGTGGGAGAATCCACTTAAATCATTATTGCAAGCTAAATCATTGTTGATTTAAAATTTTAATTTTTCTTTTATTAAAATGACATAAATCACGAAGTTTCTCATCTATTAATACAGTCCAATAATGTTCCAATTACTTATTTTAAGACGAGGTAATAGAAACCACAAACAAGTCTCAAAACAATTTAATTTGTAATAAAATCTCAATTTATTCATCAAAAGAATTTTGGAGATCAATACAAAATAAAAATAGTTTTATATGCTGTCAGTGATAAAGATTTTTTAAAATCTGCAAAATTCTACTTGAAAGACTAAGATATGAACTGTATTTTCTGGCAACCTTTCGTACAATCATTAATTGTTCAAGAGCAAACAATATATTAAAAAAAGTCTGCTGCAAGACTATGTTTAACAATATTTTGCAAAAATGAAAAAATGTATAACTTTCAAGGAAATACAGTAACCAATATAGTATGAAACAGGTTTAAGTAAACTCAATGATAAACGATACTGCTTACACAATTTCACATTTTCATAAAAAATAATGCTTAACCGACTATATTTTCATAAATTCACAGAAGAAATGCTGAACATTTTTAAAAACTACACAATCCATGGCAATAAAGCTTATAGTAACCATTGCTTGGAATTTGGCAATCTTAATCATGTTGGTCAAGCATATTTGCATGGAAAATGAATTCAGCAACAATAAATTGAAAATTTTGTGGTTGTGGCAATTATAATAACTAGTAAATACAACTCCATTCTTATTTTACTAAGTGGAATTTATGTGCATTTAATGCTACTGTTGAATGAATTCTAAACATTGATTCTTCTGCAGCACATGGAATTGCCAATACCAAATAAAGTAACTACTCATAAATTTCAAACACCTCTTTTTTTTCATTTAAAAATCTATCATTTTAGTAATTTGTCAAAACGCACCTGATGTCATGACCCAACTCGCTCTTTTTTCCGTTTCTTAAAAGACAAAACTTCATTTTAAGAAAAAATTGTAACCTACTTTCAGTTCATAATTCCCTAAACATTTCCATTAATCAGTCTCTTCAATAAAAGTTGTTATTATTCTGCAATATTAATCAATTATGTGTGAAATCAGTGAGTAATAACCTTAAATATAAATCCCTGAGTATCACAGTTTACTCCACTGCCTTTTTCATGACCTCGTAAGGATTGACGTCCAACACACCACAGTCTGCTATGACTACATTCGTTTCTGGTTTGTCTTTGCTGTCAGTTTTCGAGTTCTCAATCTTCCTAACCACGCTCATCCCTTTAGTGACCACTCCAAACACAACATGTTTCCCGTTCAACCAGGGAGTCTTGACTGTGGTGATGAAGAACTGAGAACCATTGGAGTCTTTCCCTGTAGAATTAGAGAAGAAAATAGTTATAATAAGCAGACATGCGCTTTTTTTCTGCAAAAAAAAAAACGGAATTCCCAGTTTTTAAATTCAATTCTGATGGTTCCTGAGATTTGTCAAGGTTAGGTGTTGGGTCCCATGATTTTTTTTTAGCCTAGGCTCAGGTCTGATAAGGGGGCAGTAAAATTCTAGGCAAAATTGGTTTATGTGATGTATGTGAAACTTCACCTATAGAACCATACAATGGGTGTAGTGGGTTAAATGATTGAATAGGTTTTTTCTTTTACTTGCCAAAATTGTATTATGATCTGAAATGCCAATATTTAAAGCAACAGCCCTACATAAAATAATTAACATTCATAAACAATTCAAACAAAATTAATTGATAAAAGTTAGAATGAATGGGCTATAAAATCCAAAATAATTTTATAAAACAAAATCTCAACCCTGCTCCTCTGTTTGTTTAAAGCACTATAACACATTTTAAAAATAATAATTATCAACAACTTTCAGACAGTATCAGGTTGTGGTGTTTTTCTAAGTGTTTAACACAGGGAGAATAAATTTTTCAAATAATTACTCTGCATCTTGTCTGCTGTTATTATTTTTTTCTAGAAAGAAATTGTATAATTTTTTTCTCAATTTGTCATCTTGCTGTGTTTCTCTTTAATTGACAGTCCCCAGTGACATGTTTTTATCTGCTTGACTATTTCATTGATCATTATTGGGGGGGGGGGGGGGGGAAAGAGTGATTTTTAACTCACCTGCATTAGCCATGCTCACCCAGCCTGCCCCATAATGCTCTATATCAAAGTTCTCATCATCGAAATATGTGCCATCATATATACTCTTGATTCCTGTCCCATCTCCCTTATCATAGTCCCCACCTGGAAGACACATTTCTCAAATCAATGATTGGATTTTTGAAATTTCCTCTCCCTATGACCAATCTATAGCAAGATATGAAATAATCGCTCAGTATTAAACATGAGTAAAGCAGTATAAGTAAAGAAATAATTAGATAAATAAATAAAATTTTCTGTTTTTATTCATAAATGATGCAATAGTACTTCTGAGATAAAAAAATATATATATAAGCTCAAATATAATATTTAATACAAAATGGGGACATAGTATAGTAAGAACACAAAAGATTTCTCCAGAATTTTATCATTTTTCAATGATACAAACCCTGCTGACATGGTTAAATGACCCGAAGAAATTTGTTTCCAAACTCCTTTACACACGCTGGTCACTGCATGACTTAACTACTTTCAAAGCAGGTATACTATAAATTTAAAAACACTTGTTATTAATTGTCAAAATAATGAGTCTGCAGATTTTTCTATTTCTATTAAAACATTCATTTTCTTCTGGTCATCTTTACAGTCATTTACTCTTGAAAAGAAAAAAACTGATTTATCTACTGTAATATTGCCACCTTTGTCCTAAAATTTATAAAATCCTTACAGAGTTTGAAACCTGTCTTAAATTATGTAATTTCCACTTCAAACATGTTTCACAACTGCTTCACTGGAGGTGTTAATAAACCAATCTATGCTATATTAGTCACTTTATTTTAAGCGGATGCTATTTTTTTTTTTTTTTTTTTTACTATGTTATACTCACCCTGAATCATGAAATCTTTTATCACTCTGTGAAACTTGCTACCCTTGTATCCATACCCATTCTGGCCAGAAGACAGTTGGGCAAAGTTTTCTACTGTCTTAGGAACAGTGTTTCCAAAAAGGCCAATCTCAATTCTTCCAGCTTTTTCTCCCCCAATTTCAATGTCAAAGTAGGCTGCCTTTGTCACTGTAAGGGTATCTTTAGCCTAAAATATTTCCAGAACAATTTTTCTACCACAAGATGCTTCACAGAGTTTACAATATATCCTGATGGCGTATATACTTTGTATATCATAAAAAATGTGAGTTGATGAATCCAAACACATACATGTGCATTGAATTGACTTAGCTAAACCGGGGATTCAATCTCAGCAGGGAATTATCCCTGTTCTCAGCAACAGCTAGCTTTTCATTTCAACAGCGAATTAATTATCGTAAATAATACTGCAACTCATTCTGCATTCATAATCTTAAATAAACATTATATTATTCCATCATTATTCGACAGAACAATTATTAAAATTCCTTAAAACCAACTAAATACAAACGTAAAAAAACCCTTGCGCCTTGTGTTGACGTGGAAGCTGGTTTTGACGTGTCAAAATTGGGCCTCTCATGCCACGTCTTATATAAATGCGTTGTCTTAATTTTTTTCCATTGCAAGACAGTTTATCTTCCATGCTGTTGTGCAATTAGAAATATTAGGCCCTACCCACCATTAATGCATTGCTTATTTTCCTTTTTCATAAGGCTAAACCGGCTAGAAGGCTTAACACCCGTTTCAGAGATTTGCCACGTGTACACAAATACACCGAACCAAAACCTTCACTAAGTTTTCTCGTTATTCTGAATTTTGAAACAGCTTTAAAATGACATGTTAATCGTTACACGCCTATATGCCCACTGTGCATCATTCACTGGTCATCAGACGGTTGGATTTCAATATTACCTGAGATAAAAGTGGACCCAAGACCGCTACCAGAAAGAAAGCCGCTGCCATGTCTGCAACTTGATGTGGAGTAGCGATCTTAAAGAAACGACCTCGATAACAGCGTTTGTTTATGTACTGATATACTAACGAAAACGAGGCGCCAATGCAGAGAATATTAGACACCGATAATGTTTCTCCTCACGAAATACGCGAACGTTTATCACTGGTTTAGCGTGTAAGCGCTGTAATATAAACTGTATTTATGCTGAACTGAATAGTCTGCATGAATTTTATGAAGTGAACGCGACGTCAAATTACACAGTCTGCAATGATTCTAAACCGTAACTGATATCTAGCACTAAATATAGTCAAAATCAAATAACTCGATCTAAAGATATAAATTAACTGTGCGTGTTTATAGAATTTTAATTCGATTCGGGTTATTTCCTGTATTTCAATCGGTCGGTTACAGTACAGTATATTTAGGTCAGAAAGGAAATGAAACTACGTTTCCCGTGTTTTGTTTGTTTTTACAGCACTGCGGATTCATCCTGTCAGCAAATGGTTGGCAGAACCAGAATATCAATAGGGGGAAGGGGTCCTCAGTGAGAAAAACTGTTCCATTGGCGTCGTTTTGTATTGCAATTAATGAACGTTCATTTAAGCGGTTATATAAAAGGCAGTGGCGAATTGGGGGGGAGGGGGGGCAGCTTTCATGCCACTGCACATTACACCTTTCTCAGAAAACAGCTACACAACAACAAACAAAGAGCCAACAGATTTATATGGAAAGGACTCGGTGAATGAAAGACAGGTCGATCTGCAACAGCCTATTAGTCTGTATTAAAATAAAAATTATATCGTAATATATAATTTTGCGTATTTCTTTATTCCCTAGACAAGTTAAAGTTGGTAATGATTATTAGCTTCGGTATGACTGGTATATATGTTTAAGAAACCGTAGAAAGTTTTGTTAGTTGAGATTGAGCTTTCTTTAAAATTTAAAATTTAAAATTATGAAAATCTTTCCTCGATTATGAGAGAATAATCATTATAGATGTTAATTAAGTACGTGTGTAGACTGTTTTATTTAAGCTTAGTCTGCAACTAAATCTACATATTTCATGTCATTATCCCACAATGGACTGTCCGGTGAAGCAATCTTTGGTAGGGTCACTTTCCTTGACCAGCAGATAAGAACAGTTGGGTCCCTTTATCTGCTTGCAACCCTGCACAGAAATTACTCCCGCGCTGGAGCCGTACCTGAAAATAATTAATTGAGAAATCAAAGAATGATCACGAGTTCTTCTTGTTGGTGCCTTCTGGATGTGTTGAGAAGTATATCTAAAAAGACAATCTATATATCTTAAGTCTGTGTCAATTAGTTTGAATGGAGTAAATTAATCTTGCATAAGATATTGAAGTATCAGTTTTATAGGAATATGTTAACAATTGTCCAAACCTGTACACCTATACTGGCATGGTATATAAAAATATAATATCTGGGTGAATTTAATTAGATTGGGAATCAGTTACTTTAATTGGCTAAAATTTATAACAGACTAATAGAAAAAAAAACAGAAGATATAAGACAAAAATAGAACTTTTAAATATTGAAATGTTGGTGACGTCATAAATGGCGCCGCAAGTGACGTCACTCACCCACAACAGCTGAGTCCCCAGTCTTCACAGGTGCAGCTGATGCACTCATCCGGGAACCTAGCAGTGTCTCCGGGAAACAGAATCTTCGCCTTGTATTCGCAATAGTTGGTAACCTTCACGGAACCGTCTGGTTCGACTGAAATTCAGCTGGAAACTTAATTTTACTGCCTTATCATCTACAGTAACTCAATAAGACAATGTGTAANGGTCAGCTTTCATGCCCCTGCACATTACACCTTTCTCAGAATACAGCTACACAACAACAAACAAAGAGCCAACAGATCTATATGGAAAGGACTCGGTAAATGAAAGACAGGTCGATCTGCAACAGCCTATTAGTCTGTATTAAAATAAAAATTATATCGTAATATATAATTTTGCGTATTTCTTTATTCCCTTGACAAGTTAAAGTTGGTAATGATTATTAGCTTCGGTATGACTGGTATATAGGCCTATGTTTAAGAAACCGTAGAAAGTTTTGTTAGTTGAGATTGAGCTTTCTTTAAAATTTCTTTTAAAATTATGAAAATCTTTCCTCGATTATGAGAGAATAATCATTTTAGATGTTAAGTACGTGTGTAGACTGTTTTATTTAAGCTTAATCTGCAACTAAATCTACATATTTCATGTCGTTATCCCACAATGGACTGTCCGGTGAAGCAATCTTTGGTAGGGTCACTTTCCTTGACCAGCAAATAAGAACAGTTGGGTCCCTTTATCTGCTTGCAACCCTGCACAGAAATTACTCCCGCGCTGGAGCCGTACCTGAAAATAACAATTAATTGAGAAATCAAAGAATGATCACGAGTTCTTCTTGTTGGTGCCTTCTGGATGTGTTGAGAAGTATTTTTAAAAAGACAATCTATATATCTTAAGTCTGTGTCAATTAGTTTGAATGGAGTAAATTAATCTTGCATAAGATATTGAAGTATCAGTTTTATAGGAATATGTTACAATTGTCCAAACCTGCGAGCCACATGTACACCTATACTGGCATGGTATATAAAAATATAATATCTGGGTGAATTTAATTAGATTGGGAATCAGTTATACTTAAATTGACTAAAATTTAGAACAGACTAACAGAAAAAAACAGAAGATATTAGACAAAGATAGAACTTTTAAATATTGAAATGTTGGTAACGTCATAAGGGGCGCCGCAAGTGACGTCACTCACCCACAGCAGCTGAGTCCCCAGTCTTCACAGGTGCAGCTGATGCACTCATCCGGGAACCTAGCAGTGTCTCCAGGAAACAGAATCTTCGCCTTGTATTCGCAATAGTTGGTAACCTTCACGGAACCGTCTGGTTCGACTGAAATTCAGGTGGAAACTTAATTTTACTGCCTTATCATCTACCAGTAACTCAATAAGACAATGTGTAAGTTTGGGTTAAAGTGTAAATCTAAGTAACGTTTTTTTTTTTTTTTTTTTTTTTTTTTTTTGACTAAGCAGGACCCCATCATTTAATTCAAGGACCTAATAATCTGTCTAAGACTGACATTTTGACAGACGTAGATAGAGGAGGTGACATAACATCGCACTGTTTATAACTACTTTTTCAGGATTCAAAACAATATAAAGCGCGTTAACAGCAAGTTTACGGGGTTTTGTCGACCCAGCGCGCCACAGACCCATCCCAGGCAGAAAATGTAACCCCCTGCGTTCTCACACCGAGTTCAAGGAACAAGCCAACAGACAAGTTGCGAGTACAGTCTATATGCCGGATTTAGTTTGATAAACATGTATAACTGTCCAAAGAAATTGGTCGCACCGTGGAAATTTGACTGCACTGGCCTGTAAACCAGCAGTTTCAAAGAGGAGGTTCTACTTCTCAAATGGTTTGACCCCCTTCCCCGCTTGCAGACCTGCTTTATAAACGCCTTATTTAACTTACCAAAAGCATTTTCTCTGTGTGTCTCAGACTTCGCAAAACAATAACCGCTAATTCCACGTGCTACGAGCAGGACAGCAACAAGCTGGAAGAGAAGACCCATTTTGACAGAGTGCCACGTAACACTACGTACTGAGTATTAACAATTTAACACTAGCAGATCTGACACAGACCAGGAAAGATAAATGCATCTCAGTCACTGTGCTTAATCATGAGAACGTTGCTGGAATTGTTTACTTAGAAGATTTAAGGTTAATATTATGTGAAGTGGGTTTTGTGCACGTGTTTCAGTATGATCTCTTCCTTATCTGCTCCTCACGACACGGATTAACACCGTGCAAAATGATCATGTTTGTGTGATGCGGTTAGGGAAGATGTAGACAGTAAACATAGACCCCATTTCCAGAGGTTAGATCGATCCAACTAGATCGACCTAACTCCCTGGGGGTTCACGCTAAATAGCTGTCAGCCGAGCGGGCTCGAAAGTTGATTACCCCCTTACAGCTTGTAGTAGGCGGGACGGACATTTAAGCCGGATTATCTGACAGTAATCTAGTGAGACTCCCCACGGGGATAGATCGATCTTAAGTCTATGTGAATGCACCCATACTGGTATTGTCATTCCACAATCAGTCCTAAGCACAACATTACGCAAATGTGAATTTGCCACTATTTAGACCTTAAAATAATAGGTTATTTGAGTGACATGTACAGCTCTTGATGTCGAGATGGCGACTACCGTTTAAAATTCAGAAACTGATTTTAAACTACTTCTGAATGTGTATGCTTAATAGGGAAAAGATTATTGTATTGATTTATATACAGGCAAGTAACCAGCAGATTAAAAAAATCTAAGAAAATTCTTATAGTAGACCAAACTTAGGAATTGCATAGAACCTAGATAAAGATTTGTTACAGTGATGACAGCTTCGTTGATCTTCTGACCCAAGTAGGCATCTGCTGTCTCTTTCATCTTAGTGAGAACCATAGAGTGAATTTTATAAAGTAAATTACACTATGATGTTTAACTGTAACGAGTCGTGAAAGTTATACGGTGGGGAGTGGAGGGGGGGGGGTATTTCATTAGTCTCCAATTAACCGCACGTATACATGGTTAAAATATTTAATGCGATTTAATGTTTATTTCCCGTGTTTCAATAGGTTGGTTACAGCATTTAGGTCAGAAAGGAAATGAAGTTTTTATAAGCTGCATTACCCGTGCTTTATTTTTACAGCACTACGGATTCATCCTGTCAGCAAATGGTTGGCAAAACCGGAATATCAATAAGGGGGAGGGGTCCTAAATGAGAAAAAAAATGTTCCATTGGCGTCATTTTGTATTGAAATTAATGAACGTATTTTTTTTAAATGGTTTTTTAAAGGGGCTAGAAACCCGAGAAATACAACGTACTTGGATTTGTTATTGGGGTCGGTGTGATGGGGTGTCAGTATTCGTACTGCTGAGACGACAGCTTGGCCAGTGCACATCACTAGTACATCATTCTTGGAAAATAGACAACAATAAACAAATAAATATATAAGCTGACAGAATTATATGGAAATGAACTCGAAGAATGAGAGACAGATCGACCTACAATAGCATTTTAGTATTTATTAGTATAAAATCAGGTCGTTATATGATTTTGCGAATATCGTTAATTATTTCCTTAACAGATTTAATTTGGCAAAAACGACAATTATAATTCGCTCCGGTATGTTGGAGAAACGAAAAGAAAGTTTTCCAAGTTGAAACAAAGCTGTCTTTGAAATGGTGATTAAAGACACCATGTCTGCGATAAAAGAAGAAAAACCATTAAAGATGTTGATAATGTATCAGTATAATCCGCAACTATATTTAGTATATCATTATCCTTCAATGGACTGTCCGGTGAAGCAATCTTTGGTAGGGTCACTTTCCTTGACCAACAGAGAAGAACAGTTCGGTCCATTTATCAGCTTGCAGCCCTGCACAGAAATTACTCCGGATCCCGCTCTGGTGCCGTACCTGGAAATACCGATTAATTGAGAAATCGGAGAATGATCACGAGTCCTTCTTGTTGCTTTTTGGCTGTGTTAAGAAGTGTATTTTAAATAGATGAACTATTTTAAACGTCTGTGTCAATTATTGTGGATGGAGAAAATTACCCCTGCATGAGACATAATGAATTAAGTGTCATTTTTATAGGATATTGTTACAATTCCAAACCTGCGAACCACAAGTACACCTACTAGTCCATATAGGTATATAATTAGACACGATAAAATATTTGAGTGAATTTAATAAAACTAAGAATCAGTTACTAAGTTGGCTTAATATTATAACAGACCAATCGGAGAAACCAGGGGATATAAGACAAAAAAAAACTAATTTTACGTGTTGAAATGATGGTGACGTCATAAGTGGCGCCGCAAATCAAAGTGACGTCACTCACACACAGCAGCTGAGTCCCATGTCATGACAAGTGCACCTGATGCACTCATCCGGGAACTTTGTAGTGTTTCCGAGGGATAGAATCACCCCCCTGTACTCGCAATAGTTGGTAACTTTCACAGAACCGTCTGGTTCGACTGAAATTACAGACGAAAACTTTTTACTGCGTCATCATCTACCAGTAACTCAATAAGACTACGTGTTAGTTTGAGTTAAAGTGTAAATCTAAGTAACAATTAACGTAAGGAAAGTTAGTGACGTCACTTTTGACCAAGCAGGACCCCAGCATTTAATAAAATTATTCAAGGACCTAATAATCTGTCTAAGACTTATATATTATATTTTGACAGACGTAGATAGAGGGGTGACATAACATGATTATAAAATACTGAACATGTATGTATAATAATGGTACACTTCTAGATACATAATTTTGGCGCTATTCATCTATTTATTTTATTATGATTATCGTTACTTTTGTTACAATTCTTTATTAATTTTCTGTACATTTTCACCAGCTCAGTCTGGTATAGAAAGTATGAATAAGGCATATATAATACATAACATTGCACTGTTTACTTTTACAGGATTCAAAATACAATAACGCGTTAACAGTAATGAGTTTTTGGGGTTTTATCGACTGGGCTCAGCACGACCTGTCCCAGGCAGAAAATGTAACCCCCTGCGTCTTGAACACACCGAGTTCGCGGAACAAGTCAACAGACAAATTGGGAGTACAGTCAATACTGGGTTTAGTTTTGATGTGTAACTGTCCGCAGAGTTTGTGGACTATTGGTAGCACCGAGGGAATTTGACTGCACTGGCCTGTAAGTCAGCAATTTCAAAGAGAGGTTCTACTTCTGAGATACTGCGACCCCCTCCCCCCCCCCCTTGCAGACCTGCTTTATACACGCCTTAACTTACCAGAAACATTTTCCCTGTGTGCCCCAGGCTTCGGCAAACAATAACCGTTAATCCCACGCGCTACGAGAAAGACAGCAACAAGCTGAGAGAGAAGACCCATTTTGAGAGTGCCACGTAACACCACGTAATGAGAATTAATTTTTTAGCACTGGCAGATCTGACACAGACGTAGAAAGATTAATACATCTCAGTGACTGTGCTAAATCACCGGTATGAGAGTGTTGATGGAAATGTTTATTTAGAAGATTAAGGGTTAAATACTATGAAAAGTGTGGGGGGGGGGGGTTGCACGTGTTTTAGTGTGATCTCGTGATCTCCTCCCTTTCTGCTCCTCTCGACACGAATTAACACCGTCCAAATTGATCATTGATTGTGTGATTCGGTTAGGGAAGATGTACACCGTAAAGATACTGGTAGACCCACTTTCATTCCACAATCAGTCCTAAGCACAACATTACGCAAATGTGAATTTTGCCACTATTTAGACCTTAAAATAATAGGTTATTTGAGTGACAGCTCTTGATGTCGAGATGGCGTCCACTGTTCAAAATTTAGAAACTGATTAAAAACTACTTCTGAATGCGTATGCTTAAAAGGAAAAAGATTATTGTATTGATTAATATACAGCCCAGTGACCAGCAGATTAAAAAATCGAAGAAAATTCTTATAGTCGACCTAGATAAATTTTTAATTCAGAGCGGTTCTCTACTAGATTCCACACTACGGGCCTGGTTTTATTTGAATTCCCACATGAGGGATTGGAAGCGTGGGCAAGTGCCCTTTCGTGAGCTTCTAACGTCACCCCCCCCCCCCTCAAAAAAAAATTGTAATACCAAAATAATAAGTCATAATAAAAGCTGACTTAATATATCCTCAGTTTGCGAAATGTAACAAGATGAAGAGGATTAAATTATTTTCTATACATTTATTTAGCTGTCCTCATTTTATTTTTATTTTGCTGGGAGAACACCCTCCACCCACCCTCCGAACAAAACTCCGAATTGGCCAATGATCACATATTCTTCTGTTAAATGAGTAATCAGTTACATCAAACATCCTTGAGGCAGTAAAAGCAAACATCTTTCAATGCAGATTATTTTATTCATCCTTATTATTCAAGAATATATTCAAATAAAAAACAAGGCAGCAAAGCTGTCAAATGTACAGACAAAAACCAGAAAATAAAAACGCAGGAAANTGCTGCATATCTGCTGAAAAAAGTGAAAAAACAGCATAAATTCTCTATAAGTGACCCGATCATGCTGATTTTCGAACTTGACCTGCGTATTATGAATATTCATCAGTTCTGTAAGTTTCAAGCCAAAAGAAAAAATAGTTTTCCACTTATCGTGTTATCGGTAAAAGTGCACGGCGACGGCGACGACGGCGACGGCGACGGCGACGACAGACGCAGATGATGGCTATATGTACAGACACATCTGTGTTTGTACATAAAAACGTTTTTCTTCAGTTTTGAATATTTTATTCAAATTTATAGACAAATACATTGCACATTCTTTTCTAAAAATTTGCTGATCATGATTCTTTATAAAACAAATGAGATATAATAACATGAAGTATTTACAAATGAACTTTTTACAATTTAGTTACATCTGTCTTTAATGTCTTAAATTGAACAGTCTTTAATGCATGAATCATTGGAGCATAAAATAAATACAACTTCCAAATTAATTTTTGGTGCTTGATAAATTTCTTTAAGACAACAACTTGTTCAAAATTCTACTTCATTTCTACTTTCTTCAACAAACAAAATAAAGTGCATTTGTCAAAAATGGTCAAGATTTCACAGTTCTAGTATGTTGACCTTTTTTATACTTCAATAATTAATAGAATAACCGTCTTTTAATTTTACACATTAAATCAATTCTTTTATCAGTTTTACTTTCTTTTTTTTTCAGTTACTTTAAGTTGCATTTTACATTGTATAGTCTACTGAACACAAACTTATATTGAGCATTATTTTCAGTTTTTTCTCCTCAGATTAGTCCACCTCCTCTACAGTAGGGCCTCCCTGCGGACCTCCCATAGGCGTCTCCCTCGCTCCTTTCTGTCCTGCGCCATGGATCTTCGCCATGATGGGCGAACACACTTTCTCCAGTTCTTTCAACTGGTACTCAAATTCATCCTTCTCGGCCAGCGAGTTCTCGTCCAGCCACTTCATGGTATCATTACACTTGTTCATCACGGCATCTTTATCCTCGGAGGAAATCTTGCTGGCTCCATCTTCCGCAGCCTGCCTGTAGCTGAAAATCATAGATTCCAACTTGTTTCTGGCTGCTATCTTTTCACGCTGCATTTCGTCTTCTTTGCTGTATTTCTCAGCCTCGGAGACCATGCGATCAATGTCCTCCTTGGACAGTCTGCCTTTGTCATTTGTAATGGTGATGTTGTTGGACTTGCCTGTGCTCTTGTCTTGTGCTGTCACATGCAGGATGCTGTTGGCATCTATGTCAAATGTCACCTCAATCTGAGGGACACCACGGGGGGCAGGAGGGATGCCACTCAGCTCAAATGTGCCCAGTTTGTGATTGTCTTTGGTCATTGCCCTCTCACCTTCAAACACCTGGATGCTGACCCCTGGTTGATTGTCGGCATACGTGGTGAAAATCTGCGATGTCTTGGTGGGGATACGTGTGTTGCGGGTGACCAAGTTTGTCATGACACCACCAGCTGTTTCGATACCCAGTGACAGAGGTACAACGTCAATGAGCAACACATCTTTTACAGTGTCATCCTGGACTCCGGTCAATATGGCTGCCTGGACTGCCGCGCCATAAGCGACGGCCTCATCTGGATTAATGGACTGGTTCAGTTCTTTGCCATTCATGAAATCTTTCAGCATTTTCTGGATCTTAGGTATACGTGTAGACCCGCCCACCAGGACAATTTCTGCAATTTGTGACTTGTCTAGTTTAGCGTCCAAGAGAGCCTTTTCAACTGGTACAAGAGTAGCGCGGAAAAGGTCGGCACACAGTTCTTCGAATCTGGCCCTGCTGATGCTGGAGTAAAAGTCGACACCTTCATACAGGGAATCGATTTCTATGTTGGCCTGGGAACTGCTGGACAGGGTTCTCTTTGCTCTCTCACATGCTGTTCTGAGACGCCGCATTGCTCTGTTGTTACCACTGATGTCTTTTTTGTACTTGCGCTTGAATTCCTGTACGAAGTGATTGACCATTCTGTTGTCAAAGTCTTCACCACCAAGATGTGTGTCACCAGCTGTAGAACGCACCTCAAACAAGGATCCATCAGCAATGGACAGGATTGAAACATCAAAAGTGCCACCACCCAGGTCAAAAATTAGGACATTTTTCTCACCCTGTAGCTTTTTGTCTAGTCCATAAGCAAGGGCAGCAGCTGTTGGCTCGTTGATAATACGAAGTACCTTCAGTCCTGCTATGGCACCAGCATCTTTAGTGGCCTGTCTTTGTGAGTCATTAAAGTAGGCTGGCACAGTGATGACAGCTTCGTTGACCTTCTGACCCAAGTAGGCTTCTGCCGTCTCCTTCATCTTAGTGAGAACCATAGAGCTTATTTCTTCAGGAGTGCATTTCTTGGTCTCACCTTTGTATTCAACTTGCACCTTGGGTTTACCACCTTCATTGACAACCTTGAAAGGCCAGTGTTTGCTGTCTGCCTGCACCGCTGGATCATCAAATTTACGACCAATCAGTCTCTTTGCGTCGAACACTGTATTCTGTGGGTTGAGGGCAACTTGATTTTTAGCCGCATCGCCGATCAGTCTCTCGCTGTCTGTGAAGGCAACGTAGCTCGGTGTTGTTCGGTTGCCCTGGTCGTTGGCGATGATCTCAACCTTTCCATGCTGGTATACACCAACACAGGAGAAGGTTGTCCCCAAGTCAATGCCGATTGCTGGAGCTTTTCCTGGCATGTTGTCGCTGTATCTCTATTAAATATTGAGTTAATGAAAATGTAAAGTCGATTGGTTTCTTAACCAATACCGTCTTTTCTCCGCTTACTTCTTTGCTTGGATTTATAACTGACTTCTTCATAGCAAGTCGGCCGTTTATATATCCTACGCATGTCTATTTTTGCACTGCCTAGAGCCTTCGAAAACTAGAAACTGCAAGAACGTACTCGAACCTTCTCAACCGACAAGCTTCTGTTTACGGAAGTTTCCAGAATCGTGACGTCATCAGCGCAGTAGGATGCGCAGTAAAAGGGTCTGTGCATTTGTGGAGTGCTTTTAGGATTTCACATTACTCTTCCATAAAAATTACCAATTCAAAATGTTTTTATCGTCAAAGAATTACTAAAAATTGTAATAATTAGACGGTAAACTTATATGTATAAAAATTAAGTTGGAACGTCGTGAAGCATGTTAAGCTCTTTTCTAATGAAGGAAGGAAATACGCCAACCTTGTGGTTACCCGACTTCTCCCAGATTTGACTTTATTGTTGTTATTTGCTTGCAGAAGGAATTTTTCCTGTCTTTGTCTTCAGTTTTATTTTTGACAATGTAGCTATCACAAAAAGAAGGTAGTGTTTAATGCATGGATTACAGGAGCAAGGACAGATGTCAACATCAGACGATAACCCCTTGTTTCAAGCTGTCACAGAAGTAAGCAAATCTGGGCACCTTCGTAGCACTTTCGTAGTATCCCCCCATATAACTAACTAACTCTGTGATATTCAATAGCTTTTATAAATTAATTTGTGTGGTGACTTTGATCAATGTCTCGGTCACTCAAGTAAATTAGTATGGCAATTTGTTTACTAATTTCAACAATTTTTACGTGGAACTTATTAATGCCCTCCAAATATTATGGGAGCTCAGTTATTCAATGGGGAGAAAATTTCCATTTCGTCAGAAAATGGTAAAAAAGGCCCTTTTTCCTTTTCACCTGACAGATGGTCAAAATAAAACGAGAAAAATTAACTGTGATTTCCTTTTTCCTTTTAAAAACAAAATTGGAAAAAAACGAGGTACTTAGTTATTCTTCTATTTTCTATTTTAACAGCAAAGAGCAAAAACAATATTTCCAGATGTGATTAAAAATAGAAATATTCACCGTTTTCCAATTTCAGGAGGGAAAAATATATTAGAATATAGGGCATTATCCCTTCTGTGAGGGAGTGAGACAATGGGAAAATGTGTATACTTTTTCCATTTTGGTTTCAATGGAAAATGGAAGTCAGCTCCTTTTTCTGATTTTATTTTTAGATATCTATCTTGTGTTCATTCCTTTTTCTCATTAAACAGCAAATAAGGAGAAAGATTGATACATTGTATTTACTGATGGAATACATTAATGTTTGTATTAAAATTTTTTAAAAGGTGTGAAAATTTTAATATACAGTATTACTAAGTTCCTTTTATCTCTCATTCCAGGGGGACATAACAACTTGTAGACAGCTAATACAACAAGGATGTGATCTTGACAAGCCAGGATTGATTAGAGGCTACAACCTGAAAATGTCCCCATTGTCCCAGGCCATACGAACTGAAAATATAGAAATTGTGAAGTTGTTGGTGTGGGCTGGGTGTGATATGGAAGCAGTGGACAGTTTAGGGTTGGTGTTAAATACTAGATTATATTTTTGGTCAGGTAAAATACCATTTGATATATTCAATTCAATTCAATTTATTTCTGTACTGGTACATAGATTGTCATGACCTTGTACAATATGATATACTAATGACGATACAATACAATTAGTGCATTACCATTTCTCTTGTTGGTATTATGTTGCCTAGCCATTTGTGAATGAAAAAATAATCTTTATATAATGAACATACGTACTAGTAAAATTACTCATAAAATATTCTATCTAAGCAATGAGATAAACCTTGGTGTGATTATAAATTTACCATAAACATACTATAAACATGTTACATGAAAGGATATGTTTAAACTTAAAACCACAGTTACATAGCTGTTTACATGGCTGTTTAAAGCCAGTTTGATGACATAGATAATTAGGATTAATGACAATTACATAAGACTGATAAGTAGATAAGTTACACAGATATAAATATTGTGCCATGTATATAGTGGGTAAATTAAGCCCAAGAACAAATTTTGATAAACTATAGTGAAAATTATATGGCATGTCACAAGTTTCACTAAGAGCTAAATTTAGGTTGAATCTATCAGTTTTAACGGCAGCAAAAAATGTGAAAGGTTTGAGTCCTTCTGAAGAAACTATATGCTCTTCAGTGAATAAACATAGTGAGTGCAATTGAATTATCTACTTCGTGAGCTGTTCGCATAAAGTTATTTTAGTTCAAAGGATGCTGAAAGCAGCAACAGATTAATTTTCATTCTAATGGGTTCCAAGGAACCATTATTAAGTGGAGATTATGATATCACTGTCCTGTGCTAAACTTACATTCAAAGTAAAATTAATACCTATTGTATAGTAACCACCTTCACCTTTCCAAAATTAACAATTACATTTGAAACTTGTAGAAAATCTATGAACTAAAAATTGTCAGCTGTAAAAGGTTGCATCCTCTTTACTCATTGTTATTATACTATTCAGTAGATACCATTTACTTCCCTAGGTCTAGCTCCCTGCAGCTAGCAATTAACCATGGCTCTGCTGAGATAGTGAGGGCTTTAATACAGGGAGGGTGCAACGTGAACCGTGGCTTGAATGATATCAACTTCACACCTTTGCATGCAGCATGTGCTGGCAGCAATAAGGATGTCATACAGGTGAGAAAAAGTTAATTTTGAAAAAAAAGCAAGGTTGATTTGAGATTATTACAGAACCCAATTGTCAGTGGAAAGGAAGTAGTAATATTGAAATTTGAATTCCAAAATCACAAGCAGAACAGAGCACATTGGAGTGGCCAGTACTGAGGTAGAAGTCGGTTATAATGTTTAAGATTTTTGCTTAAAGCAATAATAACTCTTCCTTTGAGATTCAAAATTCTGCAAGATTTACATTGTAAACAATGCATGAAAATATATTCTATTGCATTTTACCATTAAAACAGCTGTTATTGTAGTAAAACTAAAATCCGTGCTTGTCAATAGGGCTTTCGATGCCTTTCTTCCGGGTCGTCAAGGCATCCGTTCCCAATGACTTTGGGGTGTCTTGCGGATTCTCGCGTTCATTCAAGACCAAAATAATATGGCGCCAAACGCATGATGCAATCTCCAGACGTTGCACACATTGTAGATATAAATGCATTTTGAGCAATAAGACAAATATATCTTATGAATCGTACATTATTGTTACAGTGTTGTTGTTGTCTGCTTTTCCCGCGGTTTTAAGTAGGTCACCAGAAAATATCGCTCGATATCGCGTGACTATGCAATGTCAGAGAGGGCTCCGTCAGTTAAAATCTCTTAAGAGATTTTAACAAAAAAACCAAACGTTTAGGAAAAAAACTCTGAATGCAGGAATGGGGTCGTTGACGTTTGGTAAGTATGGGAAAATTGCCATTTACTCCAGGAAAATCCATTTTTTGGCAAAAACGAAGAGTTATTATGACTTCAACTTTACCTCTGTCAACAAATGAGATTGTGCTTTCATCAATGTTGCTGTGTCTGTTTGACTGTTTGTTAGAGGACAGGATATCTAAAAAGCTCCTCACAAATGTTGATTAAAATTTCACAATGGGCAGATACAGATGAAAGAATAGATTACAATTTCAACCAAATCATGGTCTCCTAAGCCATGTTAGCTCTTTCAGTGATTGCTTTTTTTTTTTCCTTGGCGGAGGTTTTTCCTCTTGGGATGCTTTCTAATTGTACATATTATTATTATTATTTTCAGGCATTGCTGGAAGCAGGAGCTAACCCTAATGAGATTGAACTCGACTACAGACTCACGCCAGCCTTCTACACATCTTCTCTGGACATCTTCAAGCTCCTGGTCCAGTATGGCCTGGACATCAACTCTCGCAGTCGTTCCGGTGAAAGCACCCTCCACCACGCCATACTCTCAGGCAACCCACAGCTGGTTGAGTTCGTGATCGGTTGTGGCGTGGAGCTCAACCACAACCAAGTCCAGTACAAGTTCTCTGCCACCAACTACTTACAGCTGTGCACCACTCGGTCACCGTTCTATCTAGCCCTGGAGGAGCAGAGGTACTCATTTTGCCAGCTGCTGTTACAGCATGGGTGCGATACAGGGTTCGTGATGGAAAAAGGAGACGCCTTGCTGAGGATATTAAATAGCGGGCAGCTTGACCTGGTCATGGTGTTGGTCGAGGCTGCGGGCAACTATGACTGGACAAAGCTGGTGGACGTCGGGATGATTTCCTATATTGTTGGAAGAGAGATTATTGACCAGATCCTGGAATATTTAACAGCTGTTTCCAGGAATCCTTTCTCTCTGAAATCTCTGGCAAGATTGACTTGTAGAAGACACATTCAGAGTCTGTCGAAGAACAAAAGCATATGGCCATGTATACAGCTTCTTCCTGTGCCAAATATACTCAAACGTTACCTTTGCTTAAAAATAATTTAATCTGACCGCAACAAATTAATTGTGAACTTTTTGAAATATGTCTTGTCTGGATATTTTTAAAAAGGAAAAAGTAAAGAAAACGTATTGGAATAAACATTTCAGCGCCAGTATTTCTAACCTCATGCTTATTGCTCATCAGCAGGTGCTCCAACTAGTGGGAGATGTTGGTTTTTGGAGCCTCAGGGTATTATTTTGTATTAAAGGACCTGTGAGTGATATACAAACTTTGATCTATGAGAGATAGTATCAAATAGTGGCATTGAACGACATTTTGTTGAGTAATTATTATACCTTATTATACCCTATTATGTTCAGACACAGATGTTCATTTTCTAATACTCCATGTCTAAAAATAAAATTTCCATTGATTCATCCATTGAGTCGGTATTTGAAAAAGTCACCAAAATTATTTTTTGGTTGTGAAATCAACCAAATGAACCAGAACCTCATAGAACTTGGATATTTCCACTCTCGCCTACTATAAAAACTATTTTCGCACCAGTTGGTTCTTAAGAAAATTATTCTTTTATTCAGTTGTATTTACTATATAAATTTGCGCTTAATGAAATTTTAATCTCTTCATTCTACAACACTGTCAACAAAATTAGGTTGAATAGCTCAAGGAATACATTCTAGTAGGTCTTTACCGTTAGCATGACGTTGATGACCTGCTGTGAAAACACAGACAGCCGTTAAAAAATTGCGGTGAATATTGGGGCGCCGCAGCATCGTTTATGCGGGGACATTTGCAATAAACATCCTTGAGGTGAATTCTACAGGTGAATAAAAAATGCTCTCTTGTTCTCACGACCACAAACAAAAGAGACAACCAATATTGAAATGCACATTTAGATACGGTTTAGTTTACCTTTTTGTTTTATACTTAAACTTTAAACTCGATGCAATATATCGCCAGGAGATGTAGGCTAGGCCTCTATATACTATAGCTTAGTTTTGAGACATAAGCACGCGTAATACAACGGTAAGTGGGGATAGTAGACAGCAGTGATGATAACCTGTTTGTTTAATATGTATGAATTATATTAAGCCCATAGAATTATTCTGTGTGAGAAGATATAATAAAGCCCAAAGGGGTTGGGTAACTTGAATGTATGAATACTATGATTATACAGGAGTAGGTTAGGTTAGGTAAAAAATATGTGTTTCGGATTTACAGGTTGTGATGATTATTTTTGGTATTATGTTTGAGGTTTTTGACACTTCTAGCAAGGGAAATGGCTCAGTTTAATTCGTTATCCTATCAAATGGCTCAGTTTGATTCGTTATCCTATCAAATGACTCTGTTGAATTCGTTATCCTATCTGTAATCAAATGACTCAGTTGAATTCGTTATCCTATCAAAAGACGCGCCAAGTTCGAATAGTTGTTAATGCATGATTTCTACCTCCGGAAATAGTTGGTCAGCGCACTGGCCTGGGGCTAGCTGGATTGACTGAGGACACTTTAATCAAATGTATACATATACAAAGTTACTAAAGTTCCACTACTGGTACACTCACAACATTGGGAACATATTAATTTATCACGTGCTAGCCACGAGCGCGTCAGTACTGTGTTTACATATTCCATGTAGGCTAAACTTCATTTCTGCTATCTATAGATACTCCAGCACATCGCCAAATCTGTCCTTTTGACAATCGACCCCTATGAGAATATAGCCTATAATCGAACATAACAATTTCACCCCTCTCTCCCCCCCCCCCCAAAAAAAAACGCTGATATGACGTCACCAACAGAATGTCCATACATTTTCTGAAGACTATGTAATAATATCCATGGCCATTACATGGTAGCATCATAGCAGCCAGTATTTTTATATGAAGTTGTTTGTTAGCCTGGTTTTGGCCAACACGTCAGAGTAGGCCTATGTAATGAGTGCTTTTATACCGCACAAAACACAATCCGAAATTCCATGGTTCGCGTCAGATTTACGTAAAATCGCTCAAAGAACACCCAAGGACACCTTATGGCCAGTTTAACGGTTTATTTGTTGACGCTCGCTAACTAAATGATTTACCCGAAGTCTACAATTTCTTATCTTCAGTGCTGCACTTGAACGCGGTGCATACATTTTTTTTAAAGATTGAAATAACTGAAATTGCACACTTTAGATAATTGCATGTAAGGCCATAAAACCAGTTGAGTGCACAAGAAAGTGAATCCATTCAAATTTATTTGCAAGTCTGGGGGTTATTTTTGTGGGACAAAAATGCGTATACGTGCTTCAAGATATAAAATTTGCATCACTGAAAGAACTTTTCAAAAAGTTGGACGCAGTCGGACGTAAATCGCAACTTTAAGTGACCCAGCCTCGTTAATTCAAAAGCCTGAAGTGCGCAGAGGTCGTTGTTCGAAGAAGAGACATCCTGTCTCATCACAGTCGGCAACTAGATACTCTGAGTCGTAAACATTACCGTTATCAGCAAGTTATAACGACGAAACTCTTCGCTGAAGACTGTTACAGAATGGAAATTAATGTGTGGGGACTGGTTGCCATAGTGATTCTCTATGTCGTCATATTCATCATTGGGATTATCGCCGGTCGTAAGGCAAAAAGGAAAGGCAAGCAGTTGGATAGTGAGGAGCTGATCCTAGCTAATCGGAACATCGGACCCTTTGTTGGGATTTTCACCATGACAGGTATGGCACTAAATATCTCGAGAAAGTATGGTTGTTTTACTTGTCAATTTCACATTGGACTGATAAAAGAACACAATTTATAAAATTAAATTGAGAAAAATTTTCTCATAATTTTATACCAATACCGTGGCTGCAATAGATGAATTAATGCAGAGAAAGTGCATTACTCAGAGCATGCTTTACACTCTTGCTTAAAGTAAACGACGGAATATTAAACCGTTAAATTTTAGGCCTATACCAATACCGCAGTTGCAATGGTGTAAGACATAGAAAATACATTTCCCAAAGTTGGTCCCAGATTTGAATAATTTTACATAAGCAGATAATAATTCAGACAGAGCAACGGCATGTGAATAATCCCCTCAGCCATCTAAAAGTATTTTATATTCACAGCTCTTTCGGCCATTTTCAACTCTATCAGCTGAAAATCCGGTGCACCAACGTAAATTGGTATGAAGTTGACCAATTTAAAACTATCACAGGTAAACGGTCAGCAAAAAGGTGCTCGAGCACCTTTAATTATCGCTACGGCCAATCGCTTGAAACTGATATATCATTTGCAATCGCACCTAAAGTCAAACGTTTAACGAGATAAAGCTATCCCTTTAATGCGTGCCGACGTTCAATCTCTGGTTCCCACGACCGATAAAGCGTGACTATGGGAATTATGTTAGCGGAACCACTGTCTCCAACATAACATCTCCTCGGCCATACGCAACAGTATCAATTGTCTTCTAATACCAGCACTAGCAGTAATCCAACACATGTTGTGTATCATGAACGTTTGTATCTTTTATTCCTTTTTATTACCTGTTTACTATTTTTTTAAATATTGTGAAGGCAATTTTTGTGTTTTTAAGAAGACACAATGCGTAGCTCTATACTTCATTAAACTTGAATATGAAAAACGGTGACAGTATTTATCTTTACTTATTTCCCCAAGTGGTAGTTGACTGTTTATACGTCTGAAATAATAATTATTATTATACATGTAACACCCAACATTTAACTTTTTTATTCACTAGAGGGTCCAGACAAAGTTCAAGACATATAGTACTGTGCTGCAAAAAACGTTTTTAAGTGATTACATTTTATGGTCAAGTGGTTTTATTGATAGAAACTTAGTCATTTAAGGTTTCAAAAACGCCTAGTTTGTATTTTGCTCACGTACCAACACAATCAAGAAACGTTTGTCAGATTTCAAATTGCATAGTAAGTGTTGGGCTTTTTGTCACCGTATTTTTAAAACTGAAGATCCATTTTTATATGAAATATATATACCAAATATTAGGTGGATAAAATTACTTAAAAATTAAAAGTTATCCTCTATATTTCAATAAAATTCCAGTTTGTACAGCGTCATTACCTCTGCATCTGTCACGTTGTCACCTAAAGATTGTAATGCAGTAGCTTTTCAGCATCCTGTGGTAGTGGCTTAAAAAAACATAGTCCAAAAACGCAGTGCCGGATTAACCATTTTGAAATTAAAAAAAAGAAAGCCTTCGTTTGCCATTTCTAAAAAGATTTTGTCGGCATACATTTCATGAACGTAAAGCTAACATATTAACAAAAAGATCTCAACTTAGACATGAGAAATTAAAAGTGAGCGTTTTTTTGAGTGATTTCTGTATGCTTCAAGTAAAATATCTCAGTCTACAGCTACAGCATTTGTTTGAAAATTGTAACATTTCCCATTTTTCAGCCACATGGGTAGGCGGTGGCTACATCAATGGTACGGCGGAGGAGGTGGTAAAGAATGGTTTGGTTTGGTGCCAGGCGCCATGGGGATATGGTCTGGCTCTGGCCGTAGGTATGTGTAAACTGGTAGTTACTATGGTACAAGGAACTGCTACATTTCTGGCAGTAGCTCCATGTAGATGGATTACGGTAGAATGCTGGTTTGGAAGATACGGGTAAGTTTTTTGGCATCTGGTAAGCATCAACAGAATGTTGTTTAGTACCGTGGCAACCTGGAGATACGGGTAAGTTCTGAGTATGGGTATCCGGTCTTTGGCATCAGGTAAGCATCCACAGAATGTTGGTTTGATACCAAAGCACCCTGGAGATACGGATTAGTTTTGGCATCAGATGGGCATCAACAGAAGGTTTGGTACCAAGGCACTCTGGAGATGGAGATACGGGTTAGTTCTGAGTATAGGCCTTTGGCATCAGATGGGCATCAACATAATTTTGGTTTGGTACCAGGTTCCCTTGATTTAAATAAGTTCTAGATGGGTATTCGACTCCGCCATGCAGCTCACCATGGACGATATTAGTTGAGGTATGAGGAGAGATGAGCATCAACATTATATTGGGTCGGTACCTATTAAGGTAGACTTTTAATTTTTTTTTTTTTTCTTTTTTTTTTTTTTGGGGGGGGGGGCTTAAGTTTGGCTTGATTTTTTTTATTTTGAAATTTGACCAAGTTATTAATCAAACTGAAGATAAAGTTCCCATAAAATGCTAGGAAAGGTACTTCTCTTGTATGACGAATTTAATATGCCAAAACTATACAGTTTACGAATATAACATATACATGTAAATTCACCTTTTTCCTTTCAGGTGGCTTGTTTTTCGCCAAGCCGATGCGAGAGAGCGGATACATCACGATGCTCGACCCATTCCACGAGAAATATGGCCCTGTAATGGCGGCTCTTCTATACATTCCGGCTCTTATTGGAGATCTCCTGTGGGCCGCCGCTATTCTGGCAGCATTAGGTAAGATATGCAGGGTCATAGGCCTACTGATTAGTGCATGGGCGTAGGGAGCGAGGGCTAGAAGGCCTACCCCACTCCCACGTCCCCCACACCAGCAATCGATTAGTGTAGGATGCGGAGGGGTGGGTGGGGGCGGGCACTCGATCCCAGCCAACCCTTAAAATGGTTAGTCCCCACCAAGGTCCCCGTGCTTATATTTAAAATGTGCTTTTTGGCACATGAGCGTCATGAGTGTCATGAGCATGGTTGTAATGCTATTATAAATCGGTCGTGATTCGGGAACCTAAAGCACGTGACGCTATAGATGGTTTCTGATACGTGGTCTTTCTAGACTAGTCTGATCTGTCCCTTTCCCACATGTGTCACCTGAAAGTGAAGACATAAGAAGTGATCAAGTATACCAGTACTTCGGTTCAGCATCACGGATACCATTTCATACACCCCATTCTCATAGATTAGATCGACCTACATTGGATCGACCTAACTCCCTGGGGGTTCACGCTAAATAGCTGTCAGCCGGGCGGACACGAAAGTTAATTACCCCTTAAAGCTTGTAGTAGGCGGGGACGGACACTTAAGGGGGATTATCTGACAGTAATCTAGTGAGACTCCCCGCGGTGATAGATCGATCTAAAAGTTGTGAGAACAGAGCCATAGATACCATATCAAGTTCGTCAAACAGTGATCCTGGTTTACGATATTTACGGCACCTGAAGACTACCGTTGTGACCTGTCACCTTAAACGACTCCGTCACCTTACACAACTCTTTTCGTGTTGTCCACATGCTGTCTCTTTATAATCGTATTATGGGTGTTCTGTCATAAACAGTCGCCTTATTTTTTTTTAACGTAAATCCCATTGTATATGAAATAGTTTTGCATCTAATGTTATGATGGTGTAGTAAATTAATTCTTTTAACTTTGTATTTTATTTCATTTGTATTATATTTTATTTGTAAAGTCTACAGAACAAATTTTTATGAATTTCAGACTCTAAATAATCATATAATTTTGATATTGTTATTGATATTCATTTTTTTTGCCTACAGGGTCGTCGTTGACGGTCGTCATTGGTCTGGACAATACCATTTCCATTGTGGTCTCGGCCGCCATAGCTGTCCTGTACACATTAATGGGCGGACTGTATTCTGTGGCGTATACAGATGTGGCACAGCTCCTCTTCATGATGTTCGGGCTGGTGAGTCGATCGATTTCGATAACAACACTTGAAAGCGGCAAATTAGTGAATAGAACTGTCGTTAAACATCATTTTAATGATGGTAAAATGTTCGTGCATTTAGATTATCAAATACCAGGAAGTGCAGTTTCCAAACCTTTATTTTGCTGCTCGAGAGATTAATTTCGTTTTTTTTCTGAAAAGTTAGGTAAAAATTTGCGTGGATATTTTTGCGTTGTGTACCAAACTGGTGCTAACAATACATCTGCATGTACGATTTAGTGCACTTACTCTCGCTCCACGTATATCATTAAGATTTGAAATTTGTTTCGGCGCTAATTTACAACTTTTTTAAAGACCACGTGCCTGACCAAAGAGAATCAACCACCGCATCCAATTGAACTTTTTTCTGAACGCATTCTTTGATGTCAGGTCCTTGCCTTCCCCTTCGCTATGAAACACGAGGCGGTGTCGGACATAGCAGTGACAGCCCCTGACTGGTTGGGGTCTATTGATGTGGACAACACGGGCACATATCTGGACTCCGCCATGCAGCTCATCATGGGTGGTATCCCATGGCAGGTGAGAGTGATTTAGACAGTGGAGAGCTCGTGGTAGAGCCCCAACCCAATTCTCACTCAAAACCATTTTTATTAATTCATTTTAGTTTTTGTATTTTGTTTTATTTTTAAAGCATGTTACACTTTTCTGTTTTCCTTTTTGTCCTCTTTTCCTCCCAAAAGCACTCCTTTTTACACAATTTTCATAAACTGTATTTATTTTCCGTAACAAGACTACATCATTTTATTTTTGAACATAGGTTAAACTGCCATTTGCATTTTTTGTGTGCGTGCATGTTTCCACTTTTTTTAATGAGAAAAGATTTAAATACGGCATATTTGAGACATGGAAACATTGCTATTCAATCTCAAAACGGGCTCTTCGAGCCAAATTAAAGTGGCTCCTACTTTTGAATTTTAATTCACATATCCCCATTCCACACAGCTACTATCAACTATGTTATGTGCGCTTCTTTGCTATTTTACAGGAATACTTCCAGAGAGTAATGTCGTCTAGGACAGCACGTCAGGCTCAGTTGATGTCCTGCATGGCCGCTTTTGGTTGCATTTTATCAGCTGTACCGCCGGCTATTATAGGCGCAATTGCCGCCTCTACTAGTATGTAATAATTACCGCCTAACAAGCTCGTTACTTCATTGCGACTTCATTACTTAATTTAAAATGACGTCACGTGGTTGATGGGTGACGGATTTACAGGCAGTTGCATTATAGAGTATTTGGGCACTCTTTTTCTTTTATCTTTTTTTTTCTGGGGGGGGGGGGGGTAGGGGGTAGCACATGTTCACCCCTGTACTACCCCTGATCTGCTTTTGATCGAATATTTTTGATGTTTCAACTTGAATGCATCAACCAGTTTTTCAAAGAAAAGTACCGACATACTGTCAAATACAGAATGTCAAATAGGCCTACATATCTGCAGATTTACAAGTCCATCATGATCAGGCAAATGTTACCAGCTGTCATTCCGCTCTCTAGTGGCGATGTAATTCTACAATATAATCAACCTCATATTTCCAGACTGGACCATGACCGGCTACTACAGGGACTTCAACTTGACCAGCGTCCCTCCAGAAGAGTACAAGAACCTTCTGCCCCTGGTCCTGAACTACCTGACTCCGCCCGTGGTCTCCTTCTTCGGCCTGGGCGCCGTGTCTGCCGCCGTGATGTCTTCCACGGATTCCATTATTCTGTCCATGAGCTCACTGTTTGCCCACAATGTGTACCGTCCACTGAGGCAATTTTTGGGATGCGGGAGGAAGGTGAGAAGATTTCGATGAAGAATGAAAAAGCATTAATTAAAAAAAGGAACTGCTACCAAGAATAAAGTAATTTTATTGAATTAACAGCTATAATTAATTGAAGAAAATTGCTTTATTCTTATTACACAATACAGGGGATGAAATTATTCTTTTTGTTACCGGTAGGCTTGAATTCATATTTTGCCATTGACGTTTTAATCAATTTCACTCAGTCTGTACTTAGTTGAGTTATGTTATTCTTAAACCAACAAACCAATTTTTTATTTTGATTTCTATTTTATTGGCAGTCAATTGAATCGAAGTTGCTAAAAACGTTCAAATGTCTACAACAAAAGATGTGCTCACCTTGCACTTTGTCTTAACATTGAGGAATTAAAATTGTTTTCAGTCTTAATGAGTGAAGATTCTTCGTCAGGATAAGACTGCTCTTTATAATTGTTTTCACCGTGATTCGACAACTTTTCTGTCGCGCTTATGAAAACCATTCAAATAACTGTTTATCTGGCATCAAAAGTTTTCCTTAGTCGTTAAATCTCTTCCAGGCGTCTGAACGCGAAGTGACATGGGTGTTAAGGATATCAGTGGTTGTGTACGGTGCTCTGGCCACTTTAATGGCCATCACCATGAACTCCGTGTACGCGCTGCTCTTCATCTGCTCGGACGCTATCTACGTTATCTTGTTCCCGCAGCTGACCTGTGTGCTGTTCTTTAAGAAGTGCAACGTGTATGGATCCGCCATTGGGTAAATCTCTAGTTTTGTAATTTTTAAATCTCATGCCTTTGTTCTGCTCAGTCTTTCGGTTTTGTGTGTTTTTATTATGTGTATGGATCTGTCATTGGGTAAATCTCTTTTTCAGTAATTTTTAAATCCCATGGCTATGTTTTGCTCAATCTTTCGGTTTTGCATGTTTTGTCATGTGTATGGATCCGCCATTGTTTAAGTCTCTTATTCAGTAACATTTAAATATATATGGCGATGTTTTGCTCAATCTTTCGGTTTTGCATGTTTTTTTTATTAGCAATGGATATTCTGTTGCTGATATTGTACCCATATCTAGGTATGTTATATAGGGTGGTCCAAAAGCAATTGCCAGAGGTCATGAAAAATAGTTGTTAGAGTATGGTTACATTGAGTGATTCGACTGAGAGGATCTAACTGCGGAAAATGTTGGCTTACGCGGTGTAGGACAAAACTGATGAAGGACGTGACAACAACTTCTAGGCCTGCCCTTCATATTGATGTTATTTATGTTTGTTGATAATCTTTGTATAATCGTTTTGTAAATTTCAAGACTGGTACATTTTTGGAACACCCTGTATATACATTATGATGGATTTTAATGACAGCCGATATCGTTCGAAATATTATGGTGTGACAGCCATTCGCCAATCGTGTGGTACAATGTAGGGCAATAATCAAAAATAAATGTCTTAATCTGATAAAAGACATGGTCATATCCCTTTCCCATGTATTTTGTTTAAAATTTCAGCTACGTGTTAGGCTGGATTCTTCGTCTTGGAGCCGGAGAGAGTACTTTTGGAATCCCAACGTTTATATACTTCCCTTGGTATGATTACGAAAACAACATCCAGCGTTTCCCTTTCAAACTTTTAATTGTCATTATTACTTTCCCCACAATTATCTTGTTCTCATTACTCTTCGACTTACTCATCAGAAAAGAAATAATCCCCGATTTCCTGTCTTGTTGTCTGGCGGAAACTGAAGCAGACGACACGTCCAACAAGGAGCGGGAAGGAACCAAAGATCTTTCAGAACGGGAAACCAAAGACATACATAAACCTAGAGACAGTGACGTAGTAGGTTTGAGATTTAGAAAAATGGACACAGCCGACGTAGATTTTCATTTTGAAGACCCCAAGCGCACGTCTGGGATTTGGGAAATTAGAACTCCGGCAGCCGTTGAGGGACGGGAAGCCATGACTCTGAACAGTGATAACGCAGGCCGAGAAAGTGGCACCGCGGAGGTACCCTCTACCAGGATATCAGATTGATTTTTTTTGGTCACTAGATATTCACAAATATACCTCTGGTTTATTCATGATTCTATTCCCTGCTGTGTGGGGCTTTAAAACATAATCTCTTCTTCTGATTGTGATATTTGGCGATAAATAAATAAGCTTTATTACATTTTTCTGAATGCTTTAATTTCCAAACGAAAGAACAAAACCATTAAAGGTTTTATTTGTTTGTTGTCCCGATTAATTGTTAACATAAAATAAGTACCAGTGTTACTGGAAAGGTACATGTAGTCCGGGATCCCATATGATAAGCACAGTTTAGGGTTAGAGCGCATTCGGAGCCGAGGTTTAATGGCGCGTGTGGAGGCGGGGAGACCAACAGGGTAATAATCGACATTTCTTTTGAGTGGCACGTACGGCCATGTTTGATCCGTGGGTCTGTTAGTGTGAAGATCATCTGTTCTGAATGGGCTCTTAGACCCCATTTCCATAGATTAGATCGACCTACTTTAGATCGACCTAACTCCCTGGGGGTTCACGCTAAATAGCTGTCAGCCGGGCGGACACGAAAGTTAATTACCCCCTTTACAGCTTGTAATAGGCGGGACGGACATTTAAGTCGGATTATCTGAAAGTAATCTAGTGAGACTCCCCGCGGGGATAGATCGATCTAAATCTATGGGAATAGAGCCTTCGTCGGAGCACTGCGGTTAGTTGATGGGACGGATGCCACCTGCACAAAGTAGTGGGAAGAAGACTATACTGTTCCTACTGGATTACCATTCCTGTCACACCGGCATTTCGAAAATTTATATCACAAACATTCTGAGCATGATCCCCCCCCCCCCCCCAGTAGAATTTAAAGGTGAATAATTCTAATTTTGAGGATGAACTTTCTGAGCGTAAAATCCTCCTGAGATGTCTACCAGCTGCCGTTATTAACTTTAAACCGGCATAGTCCCTCCCATGTCGACGTTGTTTTATTACCACGCGGATCTAGCGTGATGTGTGTACTGGGTGGTCTCACTTTGGGAACGTTCAGATAAACCCATCATACTGGCTAGATCGATCCAACTCTGCGGGAGAGTCTCCCCAAGTGCAATCACTGTATTCGGCTTCCTCCTCGAGTTGCTACGGAGTAGTTAACTAATTAACTAGCTACTCAAGGAGGCGTGTCAGACAATGAATCTGATTACACTGAATGCACTTTAATAGCGAGAATCCACCGCAAAGCTGGTCGATCCAGCGTCGAACGGTGTTTAAACCTGAACACGGTCATAGTAAGCATTTAGCAAAGTTTAGTACGTCCTTTTCAATCTTGATTTGCCGAGCTTGCACGTATTGAATTTGGTTAAGGTTTATGAAATTGTTGTTGATGTCAGCATTTTGTTATGAACATTTAAGTGCGATGGTTATATTTATCAAAAACAAACGGAATCTTCTTTGATTAAATTGGTTTATTTTTTTCTTTGTTAATT
The DNA here is from genome assembly GCF_001039355.2 of Lingula anatina. Next base: position 120,687 of record NW_019775757.1, on the reverse strand, counting down.
TTCTTCTGTCAAATAAATATCTCGATTTTTTACATAGCAGCTTACCGTTATTTCAGTTAGTCATAAGCATTTTTAACTAAATCAATGACACACAAAGATATTGATATTCTATAAGATATTATGTATAAAATTCAACTACATATATGTGTTTACTTGATGTCAAATGCTTGTCTTGTATTAAGTCTGACGTTAAGATGATACGATGTCAGTCACCTTAAGGCTGCATTCACAACAGAAGTTCAACTAGTCCGCCGATAAATGTGGCGACCCACTTAAAAGCTTGCCGCCTTATTCTCAAATAGACACTGAACAGAATCCTGGCGGGGATTAAGCAACAAGCATTCAAAGGGGGTCAGCCATATTTGATGCGCAAACTAAAGGTAGTCAGTCCGCTGTTGAGAAAGCGGCCTAAGTCTTCGGTGCTTTTGTCGAAGTCGGCAGCAATGTATGTCACTTTGCACTAGCAGCTTTCTTTCTTCACCGAAGCTATATATTATAGCCAGTTCCAAAAACTGGTGAACAGAAACGGACCAAATCGGCTCTAAGCAAGTGAGTTGCTTTTGACTTCCGTGGGCTATCTCTCATCCTTTGCAGTCGTCGCTTTTTCCTCATAAGGAGATAGCAATGGCTTAAACGTTTGACATCTGTTCTTGCTGTGTCATCGGATCCGCAGTCGCCTGTGTCGCTTTTCTTTTGGCCTAGAGCTGCGTCAATGTCCCGAAACAAGCGGAAAAAAACTGACCAGTCTAAATACGTCATTTCAAGGGTCGTGGCCGGCCCGAAGTACTGGTGGCAGATCTTGATTAAGGACTTGGGTTTGTCCAATACCAATGTGTAGGCGCCGCAGAACGAGACTGTAAGGGCTTGATCTTTTGACAAGGCCTCCTGAATTTCTGCAGCATGTCCCTTGAACTGCCCCCACTCTTCCGAGTTGAAGCGGATCTTGTTTCTCGCACTGTCCGTCAATACAACCAAAAGTTCATTTTGTCTGTTGTAGCAGACTGTCGCACAAAACGACACACCGAAGGGTAAGAACGTTGCCATTCCACTGACAATGTGAACAATTGCTCGAGTAAAGGTGTGTGTGTGTGTGTGTGCGTCTTTCACGCGTATATATATATACAGGCGAAAATGCTGACGCGGACAAACTTTTTTGCGTGTCATGCTTGAAAAATGCTTGATCAGCAAGAAAAAATGCTGAGCTAAGGCAGAAAATTGCTGACGCAGACAAAATTTTTTGAATGTCATGCTTGAAAAATGCTTGATCAGCAAGAAAATATGCTGAGCTAAGGCAAAAAAATGCTGACGCGGACAAAATGTGCCTAATCCGGTGTGAAGAGTCTGAGAGTCCACTCCATTTTATTATATAAGTTAGGGTTAGCCTGATGTAAGTGGGGCAAAATCTAGGGCGAGGTCTGTGCAAATTTATGGGAACCGGACCCTCTGTCATGTGGAGCTCTCTGTCACGTTACACCGGCGTTTGTAAATGCTTGACCAGCAAGATAAAATGCTGAGCTAGGGTAGAGTTACATAAAATGCTGAGCTTGGGCAGAGTTACATAACACCTCAATGTACATAAAGGCCCCGAGACTCAAACGTATATCGGTCGACTAACTCTATAGACATGACCTAAGCAGAAAATTCTGTCATATATGGGTCAAGTGCACCCTGAGCTTCAGAGATAACTTGACACGATGAAGATAGGCTATAGTGAAGAGCTTAGTGTCAAGTTATCTCTGAAGCTCAGGGTGGTCAAGTGTGATAAGCAACGCGAAGTCGCGGTGTGTTTTTTTTTTTATTTTATTTTATTTTTTTTTTTTTGCAACACTTGGTCCTATATAATAATTAAGGGTGCATTGAGATTCTCACATCATACTAGCCAGCTGGGCCGGTCCAACTCTGCAGATATAATATAATATAATATGCAGCACATTGGCCTTTGCACTAACCAACTGTCGTGTATGCTCTACGAACCAGGTAAACACAGACAGTGTTTGTGTTTACAGCGCCACCTGTGAGCTTTGTGTTGTGAGATTATTGTGTATCGCTGTGTTCTGATTTTTTTGTTGTGAGTGTGTGTGCGAGGTTAGTGTGGGTTGTTGTGTTGCGACTTCTGTGTTGTGGCCCTTATTCGCTTTCCTTCCGCATTGGGTTTGGTTTTTGAATCTGGTGTTGATGTCAGCACTTTGTCATGAACATTTGAGTGTGATGATCCAGATATTTACAGACTTGAAACAAACAGAATTTTAGCATTTGCCTTTATCAAGCGGACCATTTACAGCTATACTCTCTGCTCAATGGTAAGTTTATGATGCTGATATGTGCTGTCCAGTGCTGATGAGTTAACGAGACACTGCACAGGGTTTTGGGGCGAAACGTTCATGCAATTTTTTTAATAATAATTGTTAAAACACAACAACAAAACATAAAACACTCAAAAAGTAGAATCTTTAACATAATAACAACAACAATACAATAACAACGTAATTTTCTGACATTTCCAACCAAATTTCAGTCCTAACCTACTACACACCCTGTTGAGTTCCAGACATAAATATCAATTGAAAATTTACGTTCTTTACAACACTATTTTCATTGTTTCTAATAAAAATGGACATTTTTAAAGGGGGTTGCAATTGACTTTTAAATGAGACAGAGTGTTGGGCAAATTCAGTGCTAAGCCTAAAAGGATATCCCAATATTCAAGACAGCGAGTGCCCTAGCTAATTTTCATTCTTTTAGTCCCGACATACACCCCATTCTCATAGATTAGATCGACCTACATTGGATCGACCTAAATCCCTGGGGGTTCACGCTAAATAGCTGTCAGCCGGGCGGACACGAAAGTTAATTACCCCTTAAAGCTTGTAGTAGGCGGGGACGGACACTTAAGGGGGATTATCTGACGGTAATCTAGTGAGACGCCCCGCGGTGATAGATCGATCTAAAAGTTGTGAGAACAGAGCCCTTGTCTCTGTCCGAATAGCTACCATACAGCAAGACATGAGATGTTAAGACCGCGTAATCTTTGTGTGTATCTTTAACTGTAGCAACCGGCTTTGCAACGTTAACGGCTGATTAGCGGCTGTGAAATGTCTCACACCAAGCCGTCATAGACAGCAGTTGAAATGGCGGCAGATCATTCAACAGATGGTGTTGGTATGTAGGCATATAAATAGAATGCATTCAATTTTGTATTTGCAAAACGAATGTTTGTGCCAGAATATCTTTGCGGGTGTGACGATAGGAGGATGTTGCTTACATTGTGAAGATTGAGCAAGTTTTTATGCACGGGTTATAAGCTTATGAAAAGGTAACCTCTCACGACCGCCGTATATCGCATCCTGTCAATTCTCAATAGTTATTATGACGTATAACCCTGAAGGTTTTTGAAGGTAGTTTTCATCTACTTTCAAGTCACCGTTTCACATTTCGACAGATGTATGCTGATGGCACCAGGTATATGTAAGTTTCTATTTGTTTGAGAAGTCAGGTTGCGGAACATTAACCTATGAAATTGTACATTGGCCTTTCTTTTGTATTTGCACTACCATGTAAAGCAAGTTAGAAAATATTCAAGTTAATTGGTTATTTTCAACAACAACAAAAAATAAATAGATAAATAAAAATAAATAATTAAAATTAAAAAAAATAATCTGTATGAATTAATTAATATATTTTTATTGAAAAACAAAGAGAAGACGTAATATCCAAACCGTTGTTTGTCCTGAACTTCATTATTAACAGTAAATGATAATAAACTTGTATTGCAGTGCATTGTATTGAATTAAAACTGAAAAAATATCATAGTTTATGCATTGAGTCCCCCCCCTGAGCGATTTTTCGCTAGTTTTGTAATGACGTCAGGAATTTATTAAATAAACTGGTGACTGTGTTCTAATACAGTGAAGAACCAGCTGGAGTTGAAATTTGGTACAACAAATAATGTGTCAAAAGTGCCATCACAATACACCAAAATCATGGAATATTCAGCAATAATAATTCACGTCTATGCGTATACAGTATATACGTTTACACTTGTTTTTTTCTGTAGTGACTTAGTACTTTATGTAAATGAGAGCATTAGATGTGATTTAATGTTTATCAATGTTCAAATGTTAAAAACTATATAGAAGTGCAAAAATATTAATGGGAATATGATTTGACAATTTTTCAACATGTGTGCATTGAAAAAAATAAGTAAGCGGAACCCATCTTAAAAATTATTATTCTTGATACTATCACAATTATAGTATTTGACATTGTAAGATATTTTTCGTGTCACTATTTCAGGCTATCAATACACAGAGAGTTTTTCAGTTACAGATGACGTTCAAGACCAGTTCAACAAGAACGGTTTCATCATCTTGAGGTAAGACTCAGATAAACTGAGTGAGTTAATCAACTCCCAGAACCCGTCCAGTAGGCCTAGTTCTTAAATTTAACCAATACATGGGGCTACAAAGCCGCGTGAATGATTAGAGTTTACAAGCCAAAATAGATTGACCAGTATTAAGATTGGGGAGGATATCACATATTTTAGTTTTTCTTAGAATTCCTTCTTCATTTCTGCGAACATTCCCTTTACCAGACAGCTCCTGGATACGGAAGAGATAACAAAGCTACGGGTTGCACTGGAGCAAGACCAGGGGCTTCGTGACCACTGCAATGCCGCAGACGACGGAGAGGGGAGAGCCGCCAAATCGACACTATGGAATTATGTAGCAGACGACATTACTGGGATCATAGCAAGGAGTGAGAAAGTAGCGGGGACCATGGAAAAGGTAACCATGGTAACATTGCAAAGTTGGAGGCAAAGGAGTTAAATGGGGGGAAATGAGAAGGTGTTGAGATGAAAAACTCTTGCTTAATAGATATATATAGTATCATGGAAATGTGTGACGGAAAGTCAGCTAATTTTGTCACAGTTAAAACAATGATTTCACAGAACGGTTCTTGTTAAAACACGCCAATTGTGAGATAAATGTACGTATACTTTTACTCAACATGGCCATTGATTATTGCAGTATCTTAATATACAATTTGCAAATAAAAACATGTAAAACATCTTCATAATTTCAGCTGTTGGGCGGCGAAGTGTATCACTACCATTCCAAAGTTATAATGAAGGAACCGTTTACTGGCGGTGCCCATATATGGCATCAGGATTATGGGTAACGGCTTTTGGTTGCTTGACAATAAGTTAGGATTGATTGCATTCGCATTTGCGTTCTGTAGAATTATTGAGCCATACTTAAGTTGGTTTCGAACTTGATTAATATAATTTTGCGTTTGCTGCCGAATTAAGCAGGTTTCGAACTTGATTAATATAATGAAAAATGGATCACTTTACAGTTGCTTTGCCTCTATGTTGTGCAATACTGTATGTGATTTTGGTGACCACTTTTGCCTACGACATGAGTTGAGGCATTGCGCATTTTCAGCCCCGTTGTAGGGTACATTTATATCATTTTATGATCATGGCACCATAAAAATATCAAACCTGTCACTGCACTCTTATGAAAAACTCCCGCCACTCGTGTGAACAAAGTTCATTAGATTTACCTAACCAAAACCACCAAAACATTTTACTAGTAGACTCTAATTTAGAATGTTTGTGACATCACAATAAACATTATTATAAAATGCCAAAATAAGCGCTTGTTGGTAAGTATGTTTAGCATAATTAATAGGCAAACAGGGATATATGCGACACGTGAAAAAAGTACTTTCGCACTGTTTTGTTGAAAATCACACTTGTATTGTTTCAGTTATTGGTATTTGAATGGCTGCCTGTTTCCTGACATGGGTACTGTATGGGTCGCAGTGGACAGGGCAGACAAGACCAACGGATGCTTAAAGGTACCGGGTGACAGGAAAAGTAGGATCAGTAATCCGTTCTCCATTACTTTGTACAGGTGATATTCGTCCAATATACGTACTAATCCCCAATACTCCGCTAAACCTCAACCTGTGCTTATCATATGGGACCCCGGACTTCCATTCGTAGGACTACCATTCCTGTCATACAGGGATACTGTGCGCGTTTTATTCATACATGTATACCGGAGTAGCACCATGACATTTGAGATTTTTAGATACCTACTTAACAAAAAATGTATTTATCGACTGAAAAAGTACTTTTATTTCCCTTTTCAACCAAGATTCTTCCTGGCTCTCACTTGGCAGGCAGGGTTGACCATGTGAAAAAAGGTATGCAGGCCGGGGCTGATGTAGCACGTGTCGAGCAACTCATGCAGGTATGCCCTATGACATATGTCCAGCTTGACCCGGGGGACGCACTGTTCTTCCACTGTAATTTACTTCACCGCAGTGAGCAGAATAACAGTCCCAACAGACGCTGGGCGTTCTTGATGTGTTACAACAGGCGGACAAACGATCCTGTGTATAGACATCATCATCCGAACTACACGCCATTGTTTAAGGTACGTGTGCAGAAATTTTGCTTCAGAATAAAAAATCAATTTAGAGAGGGACACCGCTTTTTCGGGTTCTGCTATGTAGGGCATAAGATAAGAGGTTCTTGTTGTTTGCTTTATCTTTAGCAGAAGAACTGCCTTTTATCGTTTATCAACGTGTTGCAATACCTTCCTTAAATATATATAATTTACACATTTAATGCAGTTAAGTATTTTGTTTTGAAATCTCTGAGCTTTAAAGTGATTTTTACGTGTGACTTTTCCAAAACAGTGTTCGGAAAAGAGGCATTTGATGCACACAAAGTCCTTTCTAGGTGCCAAATTCAAGAATCAAGCAATGTTCAACAATAACCACCATGGAAGGGAAAGGGTTCCACGCTGGTCCCAAAGCCACTATGCATATGGCCAAGCTAGAGGAACAGGGGAAGGAACAGTAAAACATTTAGATGACACTGTGACAATTTACGTCAAAAGCAAAAATGACAGGCAGGAGCGTAATTAAAAATAGTTGGTGTCTGTTTCTTCAAATACCGCTGACTCTTTGAAAATTAAACAAGAAATATACTAGTTTTTGTTTTATTTTTGTCAATCTGTGTCTACGAGTGTGTTTAGTGTTGCACAATATAAACGAAATTTAAGGGATAACAAGCCTTCACTTAGGTTGGAAAATTGTCATAAAACCTATTTCCCTGGGGTTAACGACGATTTTCAAGTACTTTCCAACATTCAATGTTAGCCGATTGTTATTACGGAGGGTAGCCTACATCTATGAACCGCGTGGCCCGATGGCAAACACAGACACAGAAAAATTCAGATAACAGCCGTTTTGGTGGTAAAGTCCAATTTTTTTAAAATATATATTTCTATGTGTTGTTTGCAATGTATATATTGTAATTTGAAACTCATAAGAATAGTGTTTATCCCATTAAGCAATGTTCAACGAAGATTTTGTTTTTTTGGTTGGTTTTATAGTTTCAATGACTCTTCATGACAACAAAAACATGAACGGATGCTTATATTTTCTCCTCGGACAATGTCATTCTGAAGAAGTGTATATAAACTGTCGCAAGATAAAAATATGTAGTGTTTTTTACAATATCAGTTTCTTTGAACCCACATTTTGTGTAAAGGGCGCGTGCGCTATGTTGGAATTCAGATGTCGACAGGAAAAGTTCCTTGTAACCATTCTCCTTGCAAAACTCCACGGCGGTTTTTACCAAATCACTGGCTATTCCAGTCCCTCTGCAATCTGGTTCTAGGACCATTCTTTTAAGTTCAGCAACGTGGTCAGTTTTCCTGTCAATGGCCACAGATCCCAAAATTCTCCCTGCGTTCTCGGCCACCCAAAACCTTGACTTGGGCCTGTTGTAGTACTCGCACAGGTTCGCCTTTTCCTCCTTAAAGGAATTTTCCCAACACCACCTACCAAAGAAGCCGTCGACCACGATTATTATTACCAAGAACACTACAGTTGCCAGCACCGAGAAAACGACTTTTCCTGTGCCGTACCACATTAAAGCAAATACATGGGCGCCAATCACGGCAGCCGGCAGCTGCGTCATGGCGCATTTTATCATTCCTGGTATGACAATATTGTTTAAATTAAGCATAACCATCTTCCAAACCCATATTTGTTCTGCTTTCCTGGAGGAAATTGGCCGAATTATCACCTTGCTGCGGTCTACTGATGGAGGCATTGTGCCGTTTGTTAATCTTGGCCCTTGTTTCATAGACCAGACAGCGCGACACGGTAAGAAACATTAGCAGGGCGTTTCGAAATATTACACAAAATTTACATAAGAACCATTGTGAATGATGTCTCATGGGAAACATCACAATGAGCTGAGATTATAGTCTCAACTAAAACAATCATCAACATCTCCTCTTTTTTTATAAAAGAAAACCATGCTCTACAAAGTAGGCTACTAATTGAGTAAAGGGGAGGAATGACAACTTTCAAAAATACAAATGTTACAAAGTGTGATCCTTCTGGAGCTTATATCTTAACTGGTTTAAGTCAGTGTTCCTGTAACTTTTGAATACTAGAGAACAAGATAATAAATGTTCTGATAATGTCAATGAAAAGTATGCATAAATTTGCACACAAACACAAAAAGTGCAGTGATTTCCGAAATCAATGTAAACAGTCTTTAGAAAGTCAATTCACTGTTAATTTACTTGTAAATGGCAATCTACAAGATAATTAGACTTTCTGCATGGGTGTGTTGTTCTTATGCATTAAGTTTCTTTTCCAGTCGTAGTAGAATCTGCAGTTCCCACAGTTTTTGTTTCAAATAGCTCATAGGTGTCCGCGGTACAGTCCTTATTCTTGATCAGTTTTGCAACATTCTTATTTGGATAACAAATGGGCTCGGACAATTGAGTGGTCTTACGCTTGTCGGAGATACACTGTTGGTAATACGCACTGTAGAGTTATTTGCGAATGCATGCTCCCAATTGTTGTCTATTCTGATTCTCCCATGATAAGGAAAACTGCCTCTCCGACAGGTAATGACTGCTTGAAATGCCAATCATTACATCTTGTAGACGTGTAGGAGTGCTGAGGGATTTACGTACCATAGAATATTTTATTTCCATTTCCAAATTAAAAAATAAAAAAGGTATGCAACCGAAAGTAACAGTGGTAACTTGTTCAACTTGGTAACATATTTTCATATATTTCATGTTATGAGTACTTTATGTTATATTGGCTTATCAGTATGCATGATTGGTTTATGTTAATTTCAAAATATAGTTTTAAACGTTTGTTTAAATATTCCTTACAGTGCCTGAACTAGGGAATGTCCAATGATTTCTAGCTAACCATTCTATATGCAAAAGTATTATTAGATTAACTTTTTTTAATTTTTCTGTTTTTATAAGTAAAAATGATATAGGTCATAAACTCACTTTAAGTCAGAATGTCGCGAGGGGACGAGGCTGAAACTCAGTGCGCTGTTTAGAAGACAATACAAAGTGACACCTAAAACTATAATTTCTTTATCTCCATTTCACAGTAGGGCCTCAGAGTCATTATGCACACGACGTAACTAGAGGGACTGTGAAAGGAACAGCGTTTACATAACACGCGCGGAAATTAACGTCAAAAGAAAAAAGTCTTGAGCATCTTTAGCTTCAAATTTTAGGAAATTCAACGAAAAGCATAATATCATTTTCACTTTATATTCTTTAAGTTTGTGCCTACACCTCTATAAAGTGTTGTTCAGCACGAAATATTTTGAGATCAAGAATAAATTCGCTGCACAGGTCCTAAATTAAAATAAAAAGCAATGTTCAACAGGGACTATCGTTTTAAACAAAATCGGGACAGAAAGCAACAGAAATTACTGAGTATTATATTTTAACTAATTGGGCTTATGCCAAGAAAAAACATGTGCAAATGGTTTTATCTTCTCCTCGGTCAAGGTCATTCTAAAAATATGGACATATAATGTTGTAAGATAAAAATCTCCAGGATCTTTGATAATATCAGTTTCTTTGAAACCACATTTGGTGTAAAGGGCGCGTGCGCTATGCTGGAATTCAGTTGTCGACAGGAAAAGCTCCTTGTAACCATTCTCCTTGCAAAACTCCACGGCGGTTTTAACCAAATCGCTGGCTATTCCAGACCCTCTAAAATCCGGTTCTAGGACCATTCTTTTAAGTTCAGCAACGTGGTCAGTTTTCCTGTCAATGGCCACAGATCCCAGTATTCTCCCTTCGTGCTCGGCCACCCAAAACCTTGACTTGGGCCTGTTGTAGTATTCGTACAGGTTCGCCTTTTCCTCTTGAAAGCATGCCTCCCATCCCCACATTCCCATGTAGCAGTTGGCCACACTAATTACTACCCAGAAGATTACAGTTGCCAGTACGGAGAAAATAGCATTTCCCGTGACGTACCACAGAAAAGCTAGGACAGGGGCGGCAATCGCGGCGGCTGGCAGCTGCGCCAGGGTTCTCTTTACCAATCCTGGTATGACATAATTTGTTAAATTACGAATAACCATCTCCCAGACCCACATTTGTTCAGCTTTGTTGGGTGAAATTGGGCGAATTATCACCTTGCTGCGGTCTATTGATGGAGGCATTGTGCTGTATGTTGATCTTGTTTCTTGTTTTATAGACCAGATAGCGCGACACGGTAGGAAACAGCAATAGGGTATTTGGAAACAATCACATAAGAACCATTTCTACTGACGCATCATGGGAAACATCACAATGAGATTACAGTCTCAACTAACACAATCAT
>NW_019775757.1:88594-109679 GCF_001039355.2 Lingula anatina | reverse complement strand
CATATTGAGTAGAGGTATGACAAATTTCAAAAATACAAATGTTGTTACTTAACTAAAGTGTGATCTGTCTCGTGCTTACATCTTTACTGATTAAAGCCAATGGAATGTTCTTGTAACCAGGTTTTCACAAGCATATAAACAATGCATTGATGACTTTCATTTAAAACAGTGTCACATCAAGGATATAGGCCCTACCGGGTACAGTTCTCCATTCCACAATAGAAAATAGTCTATCAACAAAATGAAGTTTTTGTTAACAATATTTTCTTAAGTCTGTAACCATGTAAACAAACTTGAAACTTTAAATTATACATTAACATTATCCTTTTAAAAACCAAATACTAAACTTTTGAATACAAGAGCACAAGAAAATAACAAATGTTCTGATAATGCCAATGAAGACAATGCATAAATGTGCATACAAACACAAAAAGTGCAGTGATTTCTGAATTCAATGTAAAAAGTCTTTAGAAAGCGAATTCACATGTTCACAGTAAAAAAAAACTTGTAAATGACAGTCTTTAAGATCATTAGGCTTTCTGCATTGGCGTCTTGGTCTTCAGTTTTGAGGAGTTCCTTTTCTATTCTTAGTAGAATGTGCAGTTCCCACAGCTTAAAATTGTTTCAAATATCTCATTGGTGTCCGCGGCACAGTGCTTATCCTCACTCTGTTTTGCAACATTGTTATTTGGATAACAAATGGGACTCGGACAATTGAGTGGTCTTACTCTTGCCGGAGTTTCACTGTTGATAGTACGCATTGTAGAGTTATACAAGAATGCATGCTCCCAATTGATACAGTGGTTACTTGTTCAAATTGGTAATATATTTTTTGTATATTGTATATTGTGAGTACCTTATATTATATTGGACTATCAGTATGTCAAAATATATTTTTTCCGTTAGTTTAAATATTCATTATACTTTATGAACTAGGAGATATTTAACAATTTCTAGCTAAACATTTTATATTTTAACTTGTTTTATTATTCTGTTTTCATAAAGTAAAAATGATAAAGATCATATATAGACTCACTTAATGTCAGAATGTCGAGAGATGACAAGGCTGAAACTCAGTGCGCCTGGAATGTCTTTTTAGAAGGCAATACAAAGTGACACCTAAAGCAAATTTCTTTATCTCGGTGCCAAATTCAAGAATCAAATAATGTTTAAAAAAATAACCTCGTTCCATGCAGGCCTCAAAGTCATAATGCATATGACCTGTTTTAACTTAAAAGTATTCTTCGGCATGAAATATTTTGAGATCAAGAATACATTCGTTGCCCAGGCCCTGAATTAAAATATAAAGCAATGTTCAACGGAGACTATTGCATTAAACAAAAAAGGGACAGAAGACAGAAGAAATTACTGTATTATATTTTCACTAATTCGTCTTATGCCAAGAAATAACATGGGCAAATGGCTTTATCTTTTCCTCGGTCAAGGTCATTCTAAAAATGTGGACATATAATGTTGTAAGATAAAAATCGCTAGGGTTTCTGATAATATCAGTTTCTTTAAATCCACATTTGGCGTAAAGGGCACGTGCGCTGAGCTGGAATTCAGATGTCGACAGGAAAAGCTCCTTGTAACCACTCTCCTTGCAAAACTCCACGGCGGTTTTTACCAAATCACTGGCTATTCCAGACCCTCTGCAATCTGGTTCCAGGACCATTCTTTTTAGTTCAGCAACGTCGTCAGTTTTCCTGTCAATGGCCACAGATCCCAAAATTCTCCCTGCGTTCTCAGCCACCCAAAACCTTGACTTGGGCCTGTTGTAGTATTCGTACAGGTTCGCCTTTTCCTCTTGAAAGCATGCCTCCCATCCCCATATTCCCATGTAACAGTTGGCCACACTAATTACTACCCAGAAGATAACAGTTGCCAGTACCGAGAAAATAGCATTCCCCGTGACGTACCACAGAAAAGCTAGGACAGGGGCGGCAATCGCGGCGGCCGGCAGCTGCGCCAGGGTTCTCTTTACTAATCCTGGTATGACACAATTCGTCAAATTACGAATAACCATCTCCCAGACCCATCTTTGCTCAGTTTTGCTGGAAGAAATTGGCCGAATTATCACCTTGCTGCGGTCTATTGCTGGAGGCATAGTGGTCGAAGACCAACTGTAATAGCAAAATGTTAATGTAAACGTTAAGATATTTTAAAATATAAAGACAGAGTACTGTACATGATGACCTTTTCGTTATTTTCATATTTTATATGGTTAATTCAGTGAAGCTTTTAATTGGTGATATAAGAACGCGTCAGGCAGTTATTATTATTTTTTTTTTTTTGTCATATACAGTGTGTCCCAGTATAAATAAAAAAAAAACAAGAACGTGAAAGGCATTTAATTTATAAACATTTATGCTAGGACACCCTGTGTATGTGAACTTGGAACAAGGTACATTTCTGCATACAAGAAATCATTTTTATATAAAATTTGAGCCTAATTCTCGGTTTATGACATACCAGCTGAACCTGCATGCTCCTCTCGTTAAAAATACATACATGTAATGCATTTTACATATATTTATGTTTCTTTTAACAAAAATAAAATTAACTAGGATGAGAGAAATATATGGGTGCCTTACCTGTAAAAGCATCGAGAGGTGAATGCTCTACTTGAACCAAATGATTACAAGTGTTTACTTAAATGTACATAAAGCAGTTTGTACCGATAGCACGACCGTTCCACGTGCTGATACACTGTACCCTTTTTTGTTTTGTTTTGCTATTTTTATCTTGCAAATGACCTCTTTTCCGTTTCTACAGGTTTTATCTTACCGTGTAGCGTTTTTTAAATGACCTAACCGACGTCAAATGCCGTACGACGCGTGCTTGTGAGTAGTCTGAAGATAATAATGCACTCGTGAACTGTTTCCACACACCTGTTCAGAATACCACAGACGCGAACTAGTGATCCAACCAGGTCGGTTTTCGAACTTATCTTGTTGGTTTAACCCCGCTTATCAGTCAACTCACAGTCTGGCTGCATTATGACAAGCAACACAGGCCCAGCCACTCACAGACATGGTAAGAAAAAAAAATAGATCGTAAGTTCAAATCACTATACATGTACCTGCACATCGAATTGGTAATTATTAAGGCTTTATATTTATAAAAGCGACGCGACCTGGTCGTAAACAAACTTTCAAAATGTTACATGAATAATGATTTCATCAGTAACATATGGCCCAGCACATTGCAAGCAATGGCCACTGTTTCTATTTCACCAGAGTGACCAAAATATGTAGAAAGAATTAATATACCCAAGCGCACGTCCCCTCATGTGCATGTAGATGTATATGCACGCTCTCCCCTTTCTCTTTACCTTACGTGCACAAACATAAAAGCACCACCCTGCACAGCACGCCCCCCTCCCCCCTTCCCCCCCCCCCCACCCCACACACACACTCACATACAAAGTAACACAGATGACTAGCCACATATGCTCAGAATTATTAACAGTTAAAACACATTTTTATTTTTAGTACCGGTACTGCCATATGCATATGAGTAAAAGTAAATTTGCTGTTGTTTTTATCAGGATTCTCTTATCAAGACAACCTTTCCACCAGCCAATTAAAAGCACAGTTTGAAAAAGACGGCCAAGTGCTATGCAACACCTGAGTGTTTCACATTAGTCAATTGCATGTCTTTTCTTAAAAAAAGCTTTCTCAAAGTTGCTCTTGTAAACAACACCAATACGTTACACTTTTAAATACAGATCTAGAATTATTATAAACTGATTGATTCCACCTATCAAAATTTATTCATTTACAAATGGAGCCCAATCAAACCAAGCCGAATCATATATGCTAGGGGTTGCTTGAATAGTATGATATGAAACAGCCAAGTCCATACTTTTAATTTTAAAAAATAGTAATAAAATCTACAACAGTATATCAATTTTTCATCAAAAATCACCAGAAACCTTTTAGACCACAAAGAAGTTGGCAAGCTAAGGGAAGCGTTTGAACAGGACGAGGGTATTAAGTCGTTCAGTTACGGTCGGGACGACGGGGAGGGACGCCGCACCAACACCACCTTGTGGCACCGCCCTGGGGATGACATCACGGGGTTGGTTGCCAGGAGCGAGAAAGTGGCGGGAACAATGGAGAAGGTAATTTTTTTCATATAGGTATCTATAATAAGGGATACAAAATATCCACAATATCAAGACCTTAGTGAAGTCTTACAGGCACGCGAATTAGGAATATGAGACAGGCCTACTAAAACGTATTAAGATTATATCACATGAGTTGTGTTGCATTTGGTTCAAATTAGCATAACCTTTTTTGTTCAAATTCATAATAAAACAATTTATTTATTAAGTAAAATGGAGTGGAATAAATTTGCTACGGCAAAAGGATTGTATTGTTGACCCAACAGTAGCTGACCACTGATAGGCGAGTAATGACGTTAGCCAATTAAAACGTTGAGAAAAACATGCCGTGGGCGATCCGACGTTGGGCTTAGGACACGACCTGGGTCACGACGATCTTAAGTCGACGCCGGCAAAAACCTACGTAGCTAAGGTTACCATGAATATATAATGTGCATATTGTTCGTTGTTGTTTAGCTCCTTGGTGGCGAGTTGTATCACGACCATGCCAAGGTTGTCATCAAAGACCCGTTCACAGGGGGCGCTCACATCTGGCACCTGGACTATGGGTAGGTGACGCGCTTGCAAGATAAGAAGACTGGTTGCCGATCATAAATGTATATACACCGTTGCTGCGCATTTTACAATTTGTTCCAATCGTTACATGTGTCATTTTACAAATAATGTTGTACTTTTTAGAAAAATGAATTAATTAAGGAATCAATTTTTTTGCACAGATTATTTTTCTCGAATTATGAGCTTGTTCAATTCGTGTGATTTTGCTCCGAGGGAAAAGTAGTAATTTCAGTATTCTGCTAATATACCGGTAAAATACTGCCATATAACCGCAAAATCAGCCAAACCTGCGACGTCGACAAAGACTGATTTCCTGTGGACTGGCATGTTTTGAATAATTAACAGTCTTTAATTTCTTTTATTTTATTTCTTTTATTTAATGTTCTACCGCGGATTTCAAGAAAAGTTAATTCTTTCCAGTTACTGGTATCTAGACGGGTTTCTGTTTCCGGAAATGGCGACGGCGTGGATAGCAGTGGACAAGGCAGACAAGACCAACGGCTGTTTGAAGGTAAAATGGTGTGCATTTGGCAAGCAAACTACAGGCAAAATCTCAAGAGGTCGTATACGATTTTTTGCTCACCTATAATTTTGTTTCATGTCATGGACTTGGCTTTTTTCCCAAAACCAAAATGCATCTTTAAGAAATTTTGAAATAAATGCCTCTACCAAAATATTACATTTAAATGAAATGCAACGTTTGCATGTAACCGGTCAGTGGGCTCAAGGGATTTTTTGATTAGCTCAAGCAAAAAAAAAAAAAAAAAAAAAGGCAGCAAAGCTGCCAAATGGGCAGACATATTAATGCCAAAACTGATTGAATCCGTAACATTAAAACAATATATCTAAAAAGGACAAACAATCCTTAAATTGTTTATAACACAGTTGAAAAAATGTTCAGTTGCCCGGCGGGCAATTAGAGGAGAAAATTACTGAGTATGTTAAAATATTAAGATTTTGTTGTTGAGTCTTTGCATTATCTTAATATTTATTAGCTCCGAGTTTCGCATTACTGAATATGACCTAGCCCTCTTCATATACCATTACCAGGCCCTCATCATATCTTTGTCAACCGCTTCGCTAATGCACGGTTTTTACGCAAGGAGATTTTAAAAATAAGGTGCTATAATAAAACTCTGTCCTCTGTTTCACCGCAGATCCTCCCCGGGTCGCATCATGCCGGGCGAATCGCCCACGTCAAGGTAGGAGACCAAGTCGGCGCTGACGTGGAGCGCGTCGGTCATCTCTCGAGGGCGTGTCCACTGATGTACGCGGAGCTTGACCCCGGAGACGCCATTTTCTTCCACTGTAATTTGCTGCATAGGAGTGACCAAAACAGTAGCCAGCACCGACGGTTGGCTTACCTGGTGGCGTACAACAGGGTGACCAATTCGTCTGTGTATGAGAAAATACATACCTTGAGGGGGAATCCACTTAACAAGGTGAAAAAAGATTAATGAATTAGGTCTCTAAATTTATTAAATGAGGATCAATACTTTTCAAAATAAAAAGAAATACATTAACAGTGCGTGAGTGGGGCTGGTATTGATTGATGATGCAGATTGTGTTTTATTTAAAATGATAATAACAGTGAACGATTAAACGCATGGAAAGTATAACTTAAAAATAACCATTTATAGATAAATAAACGACAACTTTGTCATTTTAAAATTTTGACCTCATTTAAAGTTGCCTTTAACCATTTATTATATTTTGAATTTTTTGGAGAACGAAACGAACATTATTTAGATTAATTATTTTCGTTTCTAGGTGTCGAACTCGGCCATTACAGAGTGCCCCAGTAAAACGAACATACAAGGAAAAGTCTACTTCGGTGGACCAAAGGAAGACTTGGCACTGAGAAAATTAGAACAATAAAAATAAACTAACAAAACTTGTGCAGATTAGCAAAGACACGGTGCCATTTTTTAAAAATTGTAACAAAGGCACTGCAAACCAAGTGAATCCCCTTCCATAATCCTACTTAAAGGTGCGACAAGGAATAAAGAGACTATTAACATGGATTTTGCTGTGTTTTTCTTTTCAGAAAACATATTTGATATTTTTACAATTTTATTATTCTGAGAAGTCGCTTTAGCTACCCACAATTTTCTTGGCTCTACTAGCTATATTGGTGATAGTATTTTAGCTACCCCGTCTTTATTTGTCGGGCCTATCAACCTCCTCCCTCTTCTTTTCTAAGCAGACATTCAAATTTATGTAGGCCTAATAGCCTTAAACTTTTTAATCAGCTATTGCGGTTGCTAACTTCAATTTATTTTTAGACATTTTAATGGGAGAGCTCTGAATAAAAAACGGCGCCTAATAAAAAATGTTATGATTCTGCCTTCTTGCTTGTTATAGTAGGCCCCTATACAAACTGCGAGTCACACAAAATGCGTCTTACTCACGCCAAAAGAGGGCGTGGTATTTTTCGTTCAGACAAATTTTGTAAGCCGCACGCAGGTGGCGCTGTAAACGGTGTAACTTGAGGACATTCAAAACAACTTCCGCAAATACTTCACCGGGTGTCTTAAGTAGGACAAAAGCAGCGGAGGCTTCCATTTTTTCCCCATGTTATGCGGATCTCTCTGATTTAACGATAGGCATAACCGTGTGTAGCGGCTGCTAACAGGGCGAATCATGGAGAGTGCTTCCTTTATCACGTTTATCAGCTGCAATTTAATGGTACTGAGTTTGGGATCGGGGTCTCAGGCCCAGGCAGAACAAGGTACGTACGGTACATGGACGCTATAGTTTCTGTGGGTACAAATTTTAGGGTGGGGGAGGGGCGGTAGAGGAGGAATTTTTAGATGTCTGCACATGGACTGGAGAGCATTGTGTGTTGGGTACATGTACTTGTGCAAACGAGGAATAAGGGGGTGTGCGGGAGGGGGGTGGGGTGGGGTGGGGTGGGGTGGGGTGGAGAGAATTAGAGAGAGACAGATTGGGTGTTGTCTCTGTGTTCATAAAATTAATTATGGTAAAGTTGACATTGGGCTTAAAAAGTGGAAAACGCCAAAAATAAGATCAAAATATTGGGAGCATTTTTTTTTACTAAAGAATAGCCGGGCCCCAAAGCAGTTTTTACCCCCAACCCCTCCAATTTAATTTTTAAGCTGGTTAAAAAAATGCAAATCTTTATTTTTGTTTTCATATGCATATATACATGTAAATGAATGTAATGGAAAATCCTTTCAGACACTTTGTACATTACCAATGGATCTCACATCCTTCAGTCTAACCCAGTGACAGGTGTCCATACCCCACTGGACATCCCAAGTGACCAGGTAATAACAGCTTTTTTAAAAATTAAATAAATAAAATATTTAGAATTTGGTATTTTCCTGGAATCATGAATTACTTTTCTTGCTTTAATGTGATGGTGCTTTTTCAAGTTATTTTTTTATGAGAAATAATTATGATTACAAGTCTTTACTGGTAATTTGTCATCTAAAAGCCTTTAAGTTTATTTTTGATACTAATTAACCGGATTGCCCTTATATGTTTTTAGTAAGTTATAAATACTTATATTACTAGTTAGTCAGAAAAAACCCTTAATTTCATAATTTAAAACCTTCCTTATATGTTTATTAGTACTTATATTACTAGTTAGTCACAGAACTAAATCCTGTTAAGGAAATTAAAATTTCATAGCTTACTGTAATACCTTCTGTGTGTGTTTAAATTTCAGATTGGCAGAGCAGTGGGTTTAGCAGTGGATGCCCAGGAAAATCTTGTATTTTGGTCTGATGTCAGCTATGAAAAAAAAGGCATCTATGTCTGGAACAACACACACAGCGTCAAGATTATCAGTGGTAATGGCAATTTTTTTCCAGATAGAATGTGAAGGAAAGGTCTCTCTCTGTCTCTTTCTCTCTCTCTCTCTCTCTCTAAACCACGAGATCAGTAAGATTTTTCCTAGCTGGGGCAGTTTTAACATATTTTCTCTTGTGACCAAATAGCTAAATGTTTTTAAAATATTAAAATATCAGTTTCCCCCATGTGATATGTTTCCCCCCCATACAAGTTTTTGCTTCCAATTGTTTTGTTTTTTCGAGATGGTAAGGTCAAGGTACAGTTGCTTCTTTAATTTCATCTCATTTTCAAATACAAAGAGATGAAAGAATTTTGTGGTTGGGGGAAAGGTGTCTAGGAGAGAAAGAACCTTAATGAAGTTTCTAATCAAATGACCCCTATATTTATTAGCATATAACAAAAAAATGTTTTTTGAAATTATTTCATTTCGCGGTAATTTATCTCAAGCACATGGCAGAATAATTTACATGCTTCACAGTACACTGAGGGAAGCTTATGGTTTATGGAGTTGCAAAATTAACTAGTTGGGTTTTTTCTCTGCTGCTTTTTCTGAGTACATAAACTGAAACCTATCCTGTGAAGCCGTGTTAGAACAACAGGGAAGTTTTAAAGGCCACTGAGTGTTATTTGAAAAAAGAGAATACCACTCACTGTGCACATGTTTTTTATGGCTTCTTGGCACTGACTACTTGCAGCGCAGGACATGTGACTGAACCTGCATGATAATAGACTAGATTAAAATGACAAACACTCAATAAATTTGAACAAGATAAAATTAAGAATTTTCATAAAATGTTCTGTTTATAAAAAAAAAAAAAAATTTGCTTCAAAAGTTTTGAAAAGTTAGTTGGCTTGTTATTATAAAATGAAAAGTCTGAGTAGTTACTAGTACTGTATATGAGTACAGTATTTTCATAAGTATCCCTTTTATGTGGAATTTATATTAAGATTTATATTATAATTTAAGTAAAATAATCATTTTTAAGATCTATATTTATGCATATTATGAACAAATAAGAAATGAGGGCATTAGAATATTCAAGAATATTCCCCCTCTTTGGTTCTGTCTTTTTTCTCACTCACTTTTCACTCTCATTATCTTGTATTTTTCTTAGTTACTGTAAAATTTAACCTAATACCTTGGAACATTTTTTATGAAATACTGGAAAATCTGTCTGCTTTTCCCTATTTATTTATTTATTTATTTATTTATTTATTTTTGTATTTTGCTTCATCATGAGATAGGACTTCATGCTAACATGAAATTAAAAACATTCCATATAATATGTTTTCTTTACTTAGTGACATGTGTGCTGCTTCTTTTTTTAAACTGTACAAGGAAGTTGGCCAGCAAAAAATTACTTTCTGTTATAATGACTATATCAGCAGTTAGCAGCAGTGGTGAACACATGATTTTAATTAACTTGTAAATTGACGGCTTTTATTGTTTTTTTACCATATGACTTATCTGCTGATTGTTTTATTATATTGCACAAGGAAGTTGGCAAGCAAAACGTGTCTGTTTTATATTGACTGTGTCAACTGAACAATCAACATAACTGAACATATGACTAAGATATTTATAATAATCTGAAAACTGACAGCCCCTTTTATTGTACTAATTGTCATATTTGTTTTCCAATATATGCCCACTATTGCAGTGGAACATGTATTTCACTTGGGTTCGCATCACATTTAGTTAATGCTTTTGCATATATATGTAGCTGGCATATATATGTAGCAGGAAAAAAGAAAAAAAGAAGGCTAGAGGGTAGATAAGTACAGCTAGTGTTTTTCTCCAGGATCTCTCTTTTCTCCAATCTCCAATCCCTTCGATAAAAACTGATCTTTGGTAAAAACTGGAATATATGAATTTACTCTTTAAACATGGAGAAAATAAGATACTTAAAGGAATACTCTTTGTATGAGATCCATATTTCATAATAAATACTTTGTAAACAACTCAAAGAAATATCATAAATTCTGCAGCTGGAATTTGTGCTTACCATCTTACCACATTATTTGGCTAAAATGAACAGTTGTTATCCCAACCAATTGAATATAAAAACATTCGTTCATCATTTCCTTTCAAGAGAATAAAACTATTAAAATATAAACAACTGGAAATAAAAGGAATTTATAAATAAAAAGTGGAATAAAATTTTGTTACCCCATTTGCTGCTCTCAATGGTTGAAAGTCTACCATTCCCAGGTAAATATTTAAAAAGAGAATTTGCTGAATGGGAAGGTTGTATATGAAGAATTCCGCACTTCTGTCTCCTCATATACTGTTAGGCCACATTCACAATCAAAGTTGATCCACAGACAAACAGATCCACGTATAAAATATGGCTGACCCACTTGAAAGCTTGCCGCATAATCCCTGTAAATAATCTTTTCAGTGTCTCTTAGGGAATTATGCAGCAATTTTTCAAGTGGGTAGGCCATATTTGATCCGCGGATCTGTTAGTTTACAGATCTTCCGGTGCTGAATGTGGGCTTATACTATATTTCCTCCTCAGATGTGGCCGAGGTGAACGGGGTGACGGTGGATTGGACAACCAATCACATCTACTGGACCGATGCTGGCCGCAAAACCATCGAAGTGGCAGACTATGATGGCAGAAATCGCAGAATTCTCATCTCCTCTGGGCTGAGTCGACCCAGAGGAATCGTTGCAGATCCCGTGTCCGGGTGGGTAAACAGTAGCTCTCCATGGCTTCCCTTGGCTCTAGATTTTGGAATTGCCAGCTCGATCTTGATGTCATATTTAAGCCACATCAGCAATACCGAAATACTGAAGCAATACTGTAAAGCCAACATATGAAAAGGTATAGTGAGCAAGCTAGCTTTACAGTGCCCTGATACTCAGGATATCTGTGGCTTGCAGATACATGATTGGAGGGAGGGGGTTTCAGGGCATCACACTTGAGTTGTTGTGTTTTTTTTTTTTTTTTTTGTATGCGGAGACAGTGGAGAAGGAAAAAAAGCTAAAAAAGTTATTTATGTGCTTGCATTTTCTCCCCTCTCTCCTTTTTCCCCTGGCAAGTGAAATTGCAATTCTCCAGTAGACTATGAGTTGGGTATATGTTGTAAAACTGTACAGCTCACTGGCCTTTTGAGCCATTGAGGCTAAAGAATCCATGTCCTATAAGCAGAAATAGTGACAAGCAGTAACTGAACAAATTTACACAATTTTACTGGCACAACCTCAGTTCTACTGGCATTTGGCTTTGGGCCAGTGTTAATGTTGCTGACTAAGGTATCAGCTTACTATTATTCCCTTATCACTGCATGTGCTCTTTTTCCCAAACACTGGGCTATACTGAAATAACCTTAGGGACCATTCCCATAACACTATCTTACTAGCTGGATCGATCTATCTCCGTGGGGATTCTCACTAACATGCATTCAGTTTACATGTGCATGTAAGACAGTTACCCCTCTAGAATCTTCGGTGGGCATGACAGACTTTTAAAATGCTTAAACTGAATGCAGTTTAGCAAGAATTCCCTCAGAGTAAGATCGATCCTGCTAGTATGTTTATGGGAATGCAGTCCTATATTACGTAACACACATCAGAGTTGTTCTTCTCCCTGTTACATTTTTTATGATATGTTTAGATTATTAATTGTTTTAGACATTTTGAATGTCAGCTTAAGATAGCCTTTAGCGACAGAGTTGAAATTAGTTTATAATCTCCTTACCGATTTGCATTTTGTTTAGTCTGTTTGTATTTGTTTTTCTCACATGTGTCATTTTTTATAAAAAAAAACTTTACCAATTTACACAGAAAAAAGAGAACCATACCTTGATATAACAACCTTGATACATATATTACAGCTACTTATTTTGGGGTGACCAAGGCACAAGAAGATTAGAGAGAACGAGACTGGATGGCTCTGGACGTATAGTTTTACCAGTGACTGGCCTCTTCTGGCCAAACCAACTGACCGTTAACTATACTGATGGGTAAGTACAGCTACATATGCTAGTACCATGCTGACCACTTTAGAAAATGAAACTTTCCTCTATTAGTATAACTGTTACATTTTTGTTATAAAAGATGCGTTTAAAGCACTTTCATATAGTAATGGTTTCATGTGTAATTGCTCTTATTTTAAGAAGATGAACAACACAAAAATAAATTTTTATTTGGTTCCTGTAATGCTACTCTTTTGTCTTAAGATTTTAATTTTTTGGGGTGTGCCAAATTAAAAAGGAGTAGAGTCATGAATCAGCATTTGTTAAAAAATCATTATTATAATAATGTTTATTCTTGCAACTATAAGTTGGATTTTACATGTTAGTTTTTAAAGAGTGATAAAAACAACTAAAACAAATCATGACAATAAAACACAATATTAAATAAATTATTAAAACATATATCATTTTCCTAAATACTACTAGTATCCGATGCAAATTTCACTGCAGTATCTTCAATGCCCATAACTGTTGAGGAAATCAAACTTTTTAGCCACCCAGTATACCCAAGCTAAAATAATATCAAAATCTGACTTCTATAATAATCCAGGAGACTACTGTGGGTGGATGGAGCCAACAAGACACTGAATTCCTGTGACAGAGATGGCAGTAGTGTTAACATGGTGGCCAACTTCAGCATGGACAGTCCAGGTCCACTGTTTGGTGTTGCTGTATCTAACACTGACCCAGTTGTCTATGTCACTTCATGGTACAGTGGTCAAGTGATGAATGTGTCCACGGAGGGTCAAGTGGGCAAAGCTTTGACCAATGTAGCGGCTGGCAATGCAGCTATATTTAGTGTGGCTAGCACGTTCCAACCTTCAGGTAAGATTAGAAAAATACTTTGCTTTATATGATAAAAATGCTAAAATAAAAATCTAGTTATAGTCAACAGTAATTTTAAACTGTTTTTATGAGCTGTTTTGATGTTTTTGTTTTCATTCTTTTTCTAAAGTAATGTCAATATGTTGTTTCAAACAGTACTTGGACTAGCATCAAGATTTAATCCATTGGTGACTTTGAATTTTCTGATAAAAATTCATTCATATATTTGATAAAATAGTGCGCTTACTATCATTTACAAACTACATCCATGTTATACTTATAACTTACAGTAAATACAGCACAGAACCCCTGCATGACGTCTGACAGAGGACAGTGTGCTGGCTTGTGTCTGCCTACTGGTGCTGACACCTATAGGTGCTCATGTGGTTCATATGGAGGACTGTCTCTGGGGCAGGATGGGAGGAGCTGCAGGAGTAAGTACATGTACACAGTTATACTATAATGTTTCAGGCCCGTAGCCAGGGGGGATCTGTGGGTATGACAGAACCCCTTTTTCTGGGAAAAGGTCCCCTCTGGGTAAAATTTTATCTAGGTACTCAAAGGTTTCATTCTAAAAGGTATACTTTTTTAGAAAAAGAAACCCCCTTTTGAAATTGCTAGCTAAAGGCCTGTGTTTCATCTCTGGCTGCCACTTGATTTGAGGTGATTTTTGGAAGATGCCGAGTATTTATGCATTTTAAGAAACAACTAGATTTGATGCTCTAGAATTGAGGAGGACAGTAGCTTGTAGTTATATATCTAAATTAGCCGAGGAAAGATTCTTAGTGGTTATACACGTCGCTCTTCTGAATAAAAGATGTTTGAATTTAGAATGGGACTTGTATGTACCGGTATCTATGTACATTGAACATTTATTTTCGTTTTGAAAGTTAGTTCATTTATGATGGCCATACCAGATTTACTAATACCTGTATGATCCTGTATAACTCAGATTCATGACAGAAAAAAAAAAAAAACGATAATAGATACAGACTGTATATTACTTGTTCTAAAAAGAAAATGGACAAGTTGTGTACAGAGATAAAGCTTGCATTCAAAACATCTAGAAGGTCGGTACATATAGAGTTACAATTAACACAAAGGTCATGTTTTGAACATTGCACCAAATCATGTGTTTTCATAATATGCACACAAACAAATCATAAAAAAACTAATATTAAATGCAATTAATACAAAGATCACATTTTGAACATTGCCCCAAGTCATGTGTTTTCATAAGATACTAGTGCACACAAACAAATCATAAAAAATTCAGTTTAGATTATCATCATGATATAATTCTTTTCATTTTAGCTCCGCAGAAGGTCCTGCTGTTTGCTCTGGCAGATGTTGGGGAAGTGGGTTATCTTGACCTAGAGGGAGCCACTGGGTCACCTGACCATTACACCATTGGTCACAGTCCAAGGCCAGTGGCTGTGGCCTATGATGCTTTCAGACAGGTAATTAAATAAATACACTGTGCAAAAATATAAACACCCCAGCCAATACTTACAACATTTTCTCACTTTTGTGGTTTATTTATGTATTAAATCACACAAAGTGAATTTTGTCGTTCATTGTGCTACAGATTACTGTCCATAGCCCATTACATTTTAAATGTACATAAATAATTCACATGGGGCATTTATATTTTTGCTTAGTGTATATGCATGTATACAGGTACTTTGCAAGTGCCAACAACATTTAGGAAATTTATTCGCAGCTTAATTGAATCAATTTAAATTGATTTTAAGGAATAATTTTGAACTAGTTTTCCGTATTTCCACTGCATCACTGATTCAGAACAAAAATACTTTTTGTTCTTACTATTTCTTCAGCAGTATGAAATGTTTGACTGAAATGAAATGTTTCTCTTTAGATTGTATACTGGAGTGATGTCAGCAACAGAGCCATCTATAGTGCATCTCTCCAAGGAGGAGCTCGGAGAGAAATTCTCAACTCTTCCCATTCCATAGGAATTGTTGATGGTAAATATTTTTTCACTTGCTGTTTCATGGATAAAATGCTGTTTTAACTTTAAGTTTATTAAAAATAAACCTGTTTGGGGTCTTAATATACATATTGTTGCTGTACAAACAGAGTCAATCAAAAAATTGCACCCAAGACAGCTGAATTCATGTAGCTAATTAAATTTATTAATTAATTGATCACCACCAAAGACATCCTGATTTTTAAATTAAGGTCCATTCGCATGGACTTTTAGAAATAAGCTGTTAACTAGCTAACTGGAACAAACTAACAAAGGCTGAAACCTAACCTAGGTGGTGCAGTAAATACAGTCATTTCTTTATCGACATGTCCCCTCTTACATGAAACCCTTAATAAATTGGTATTGCTGAAATAAATGGCTCTTTAATAAAACCCTGTTTCCACCAATGTAACTGATTTAGCAGAGCTATAACTCTGAGTGCTCCATTTCTATATTTTGCCAGGCCTGGCGTATGACAGCGCTGAGAACAGGCTGTATTTTTCCAACATGGGTATTGTGAGCATAGACAGTGCTGCGTACAGCTGGCATAGAATAGAAATGGTTGACCTGGACAGTGGCCAGAGACAGACAGTGGTCAACGTGGCACAGAAACCAAGGGCTATCTGGATTGACCAGGTCAACAGGTAGGTCAACATGGCACAGAAACCAAGGGCTATCTGGATTGACCAGGTCAACAGGTAGGTAAACGTGGTACAGAAACAAGGGTCTATCTGGATTGACCAGGTCAACAGGTAGGTAAACGTGGTACAGAAACAAGGGTCTATCTGGATTGACCAGGTCAACAGGTAGGTAAACGTGGTACAGAAACAAGGGTCTATCTGGATTGACCAGGTCAACAGGTAGGTAAACGTGGTACAGAAACAAGGGTCTATCTGGATTGACCAGGTCAACAGGTAGGTAAACGTGGTACAGAAACAAGGGTCTATCTGGATTGACCAGGTCAACAGGTAGGTAAACGTGGTACAGAAACAAGGGTCTATCTGGATTGACCAGGTCAACAGGTAGGTAAACGTGGTACAGAAACAAGGGTCTATCTGGATTGACCAGGTCAACAGGTAGGTAAACGTGGTACAGAAACAAGGGTCTATCTGGATTGACCAGGTCAACAGGTAGGTAAACGTGGTACAGAAACAAGGGTC
Source organism: Lingula anatina (assembly GCF_001039355.2). The sequence goes on along the minus strand of NW_019775757.1, from coordinate 93,217 downwards.
TATCTGGATTGACCAGGTCAACAGGTAGGTAAACGTGGTACAGAAACAAGGGTCTATCTGGATTGACCAGGTCAACAGGTAGGTAAACGTGGTACAGAAACAAGGGTCTATCTGGATTGACCAGGTCAACAGGTAAAAATCTAATGGTAATATGGTACAGAAACTTGGGGTGATGTGGATTGTGCAATTTAATAGATATATGAAAATATTTGCATTATTTTCATTTATTTTTTATGTACAGGCACAGATATGTCTGTACATATTGCCATTGCCTGTGTCTGTCGTTGTTGGTGGCAGTGGCAGCAGTGTCGCCATGTAGCTTCAGTGTTAAAAAAAATAAATAAATAAAATAAATAAATAAAAACTGTTTTACCTGAAAAATGAAGAGCATTTTACCTATTGTATTCAAACTTACAGAACTGATGAATATTCATGAAATACAAGTCAAGTTTGAAAATCAGCCTTTTTTCCAAAAGTTATGCTGTTTTTTTTTTTTTCAGTATATTTTATCCAGCATTATACAAATAGAATGAAAACTATGCTGTATTTTGCTTTGAAACTTGCTGGACTGATTCAAAGTCTGACATATAGTTCAAGTTTGAAAATTAGCTTGAATAGTTTATCTTTGTTGAAGTTTTGACAGTAACATATTTTGCACATCTTTACTTTCAGCTTTTTGTCTGTACATTTGTCAGCTTTGCTGCGTGGCTTTACTTATTGACCTCTATATATCTAAGTATCTGTAACAATGGGGAAAATTGTATTTTCACTGCTTTGGTAAGAAGAACTTCTCAAGGAATGAACATTGTATCACTCATTATGCCTTAGTCATAAATAAAAATATGTTCAGAAATGATCAGCTATTTTTATTGGCTGATTTAATTGTAACTTTGGGTCTGTATTCCTCACTTTAGATACCTGTATTACTCAGACTGGGGTGACAGGGCCGCCATCATGAGAACTGACCTGGATGGAGGCAATCCTGAAAAGATTGGCACCAGTCAAGTGTCTAACCCTAACAGTATTCTAATAGAGGGTGAGTGAAGGTTCAGTCAGTTCCCCAAATTTAATGACTTAAAATTTCACAGATAAAAAGTCTTCATACATACATTTTTATAGTACTGTCTTACGTACTTAAAAGCAATAACAAACCTATTGAAAAGTAGGTAACCTCACAATTCTTTTCTAAACAAATGGTACAATGTATATACAGTGTATATATTTTTTCAATGATTCCATATATTTATATTTTTCCCTGTTGAAAAGATTGTGTCATTTCTGTACTTAGTTCTTAAACCAAATCAGACAGTTGGCATTTTCTTCTTTATTTCCAGGAAATCATCTGTACTATGTAGACTCCCAGTACAAGGACTCCACATTGAGTGCTGGTCTCCACTCTGTGGATCTCAGAACTCAGACAACTTCCAAGAAAAATGTCAATTTGAAGGTGACGATATGCTTAAAAACATGCATATTACAGTGTATTTCATGAATAGTGACTGAAAAAGTGCTAGTTAGCCAGCAATTGGGAGGGTGAACAAGTGAAGAAGTGAGTGGGCATATCCATAAAAACACCCACTTGCAATATGAAGTATTTTGTCAGATAAAATCATTTCTTTAAATTATATAATATCTTTAGATTGAGTTCTACATATGATTATCATGCTCATGTGAAGCGTTTCCAATGAAATGAAGACTTAAGAACATTCCTCTCCATGAAAATATGCCCGTACCAACAAGTGGCTCCCAACATATTGTGATTATTTTCTGTGTGAACAGGTTCCATTTGGTCTGGCAAAAGATAGCAGCACTATCTACATCAGCGACTGGGGTAGCAGCAGTCTGGTCACCTACAATGATGAGACAGCAGAAACTGCCACGCGACTCTCTGGATTGGGCAAAATTATGGGGCTGTTAGTAACGCCAGTGACAGCACCCACTTCAGGTATGCGTTTCCTATTTATGTAAAGTATATGGCATACCAGTAAATATTTCAAGGGTCTTTGAACATTTTGATAACTGAAAAACATATTGTGAGGTTTTAAAGCATATTCAGGTAAATTCATGCAGAGATCATATGCAAATTTGCCCCCTTTCTCACCTGAAATATGACTCAGCTGTGCTGCCCCCCCCCCCCCCATCTCTCCTTGGATGAGTTAATTATTTATAAGTTTGATTAAGAACAGTAAAAGGTTCACACGAGAGTTTACTCTGCTGCCATAAGTCCAGTATTATCAACAATAACAGTTTGTATGTGTTGCTCATAATTTTAGTTCCCTCCACAATGCCATGTAGAGACAGTGACTGTGAGGAAATCTGTCTACCCAAACCCCTGGTAGCTGCAGAGAGCGCAGTGTGTTCATGTAACAGCTATAATTACACAGTACTGCAGTCAGATGGGAAACAGTGTGCAGGTATTGGTCTTCATTTTAATCGATCAATTTAGTAATTGAATAATTTGATGGCAAATTAAGCCCCCTTTATACTGGATGGGGTCCTCTCTGCGTCCCATATACATGTAGTATGGCACCGTTTGAGAGTAAATGGAAAATACTTTACTTGCTGACAGCTGGCTGATCATTGAGCATTCATTCTGCAACCAAAATGATGCTTGTGCCTTCTTTCTATGACCACAGCAATGCCAGTTTCATGGTTGCACAAAGGACGCCGTCCATTGTAAAGGTTTTTTTTATTGAGATGAAATACTCCACGATAAATGGAATTTCCCTTTAATGCATATATTCGACTCATTCTCTTAATTCAAAAGAAGTGCTGTATCCAAGAGCCAACATTTTTCATAATTCTTTTTTTTATTTTTACCTTGAAATCATTCTACAAATTTGAAGATGTTAACAATTATTTTTTCTAGCATCAGAAGACTTTGTCTTGTTTGCTGACATGAACAGTATTAAGTTGGTGTCACTTAACCCTGTGACTCGCAGGGTGCAGACAGTCATCCAGGGCAATAGTTTTTACTCCAACTTCGCTGCTCTGGTGTATGACTCCACATCAAAGACCATGTATTTCAGTGATGTCAACAGGTGAGTCTGTAACCTTTGACCCACAGGGTAAAGTTCTCTTGTTAATAGCTGTAAGGTAGGTCATATATACACTGTTTAGTCAGTAGATCAGTTAGTCCATGGGTCTTCTGTCCTGAATGTGCTCTATGGCTGTATTCCCAGAGCTTTTAGATCGATCTATCCCCGCGGGGAGTCTCACTAGATTACTGTCAGATAATCCGGCTTAAATCTCCATCCCGCCTACTACAAGCTGTAAAGGGGTAATTAACTCTCGTGTCCGCTCGGCTAACAGCTATTTAGTGTGAACCCCCAGGGAGTTAGGTCAATCTAAAGTAGATCGATCTAATCTCTGGAAATGGGGTCTAACACGCCTCCTCTTGTTTCCAACATATTTGTATAATCACCAGCTTTCTGGATTCTACTCATTACCAGTCTGAACAGTCACATAGTAATAACATATGCCCAAAAAATCTATTTTCTATTTATAATAATTACTTATTTCTTGACACATGGGTATACATGCATTTGTGCATGATAAAAATCAACATTTGATTTAGATGATTTGTTTTTCAGTTATTTGGATTAAGATGTGCACTAGAGCTGTTTTCAACTACCAATGTACCAACTGGATTTTAAAATGTAGGGTGCTTTTATCCAAAAATGGCCAAAAATTAAAATTGGAATTGCTGAATATGAATATGAATGCATGAACACTGCCATCTGAGTACAATACCAGTACATCAGTGGACTGCTATATATTATATTTACATTCCAGGCAGGTGATTTTCAAAGCCAACATTGATGGCACCAATGTCCAGCAGTTCTACAACCCTGGTCATATAATAGACAGTATGGTCCTGTCGGGTGGACGGTTGTACTGGACAGAGTTTGCTGGTGGTAGTATAGTGTCCGTGGCTCTCAATGGAGATAACAGGACGTATACTGTCCATGTGACTGGGCTGGACAGACCTAGAGCTGTACAGGTTCACGACACAGGAAGTGAAAGGTAATGACCTTGGTCCAATCAGAGAAGTAGAGAAAATGGAATGCCAACTTCAAATCTCGCAGGCCGAGCTTGTGACCCCGAGAGTTGGGCGAGAGTTGGGGAGTTTCACTTCCGGGTTCCATGCCGCTGCATTCAACTCACGCTCTACATGTTTCAATAACTACTATTCATAGCGACTAGAGCTAGTTTTTACGATAATGTGATTTGCTATGGCGTAAACGGGAGTCTGGACATTCTAACTGCAGTTTTTATGGTGTGAAAACGGAATCATTAAAACCCAAAGCGCTTTATTTGGTGCGTGTGACAGAGTGTATTACCGAAGTCGAAGATAACACGGAATATAATTTAGCAATGTAAGTAATAACTTTTGTATTTTAATACAATATTGTGTTTTTTAAGCGTAAATTTAAGGAGTGAGAGGCTCATTCATGATATGATCTGTCCTTGAATACAATGGTCGTCTGACGCCGATTGTTTTCCGTTTATCCCTCAAGTGTCCATGTACGGTCTTCGAGAAATCTGTGAACTAAATGTCGTTATCCAAGCTGTTAATAAAAGCACAGAATATTTATACATATAAATATTACATATTTAGTT
>NW_019775757.1:56751-88234 GCF_001039355.2 Lingula anatina | reverse complement strand
GCCTTTTCCTTGGCAGGAAAATTGCTAGCAGCCTTGTATTTAGTTGTAAACAAAAGCATTAAATATCAAATTCCCTAGTTAAGGGACAGAATTTTATTCCGACTTTTTTCAAGTATGATGTGCAGTCAAACTACAGTTCACGGCTAGTTCGGACTTATATTCCGTTGCTGTACAGATATATCATTACTTGATCACGACAGGGAAAGTAAAACTCTGCCGGCTGTCCACGTGCTTTGTGTGAGATCGCTCGATTATCGTCGATTTTATCCACATGCTGCAATCCAGCTTCGTTTAATCAAGCTAAGAGACAGACTTACCTCCAATAATGTCAACTTCGAGGCCATTATTAATCAAATTGAACCAAAAATCTGTCAAAATGACGCTCAATTGTCTTAGCACGCCTGCTCCCCATTCACATGTAGTGCAACGAAAGTTGACCGGAAGTAAAACTACCCAACTCTCGCCCAACTCTCGTGGTCACAAGCTCATAACACAGAGGGCAATACAAATCTCGCGGGAGTTGGCATTCCATTTTCTCTACTTCTATGGTCCAATTTAAACCAAAGAGGACAGTTTGATCTTGTCATTATTACACTTTATTTAAATTAATTCACCTTTGATTGCCATTGCAAACCAAAGACAAATTTTGGATCCCAACTGAACATAACGACCCTTTTGATATAATGACTAAGTGATAAACAAAGACAAATTTATATTTAATACAAATCATCAACTGATACACATGTAAACATTGTAGAAATAAGGGTTCCAAACTGTTAAAGCAGTGTTAGACCTATGAATAACTATTATAATTACTTATAGCTTAAATTAGTGGACATTCTGTGTAATGTGAATTTAAACTCATTGGCAGTGCTTATATATGCTGTAACTTTTTTGACTCCACATAACGTTGCAAAATGATATTTTTACTACAGTATTGCAGTGTTCGTCACACTAGTACATCGTACATGGTATAGGCAACACATTTGATTCAACATTGTGTGTATGCAGTAATTAGTTAATTGTTAAAGCCAGACTTTCTTTTTAAAACTCTGCTATGCGGTTCCAGATACCTGTACTGGTCGGAGTGGGGTACCAGTGACCGCCGCGTAGGGAGGGTCAGACTGGGCGTGTCCACTCCTCTGGTCCAGACGGTACTGACCAGCTCTGCTGGCCTCAGATGGACAAACTCACTCCAGATAGTGGCAGATAAGCTGTATGTGGCAGATGGATATACCAAAACAGTGTACGTGGCTAATTTAGATGGTAAGTTGGTTGTGGGACTAATTTATAGTCTAATTTAACTATCTGATGATATAGGGATATTTTAGCTAAAAAAAATATGCCTTACTGAAGCTCAGTTTATCAAATGAATTAATTCTGTATAAGCATCAGTGGTTATGAACACAGCCAGGTGATTGATAATTTTGGAAGCCAATTTTTTTTCTTTCATTCTTTTTTTTTTTGGGGGGGGGGTGGGGGGGGGTGCATATGTGTTAAAATAAACTTTCTCCTTTTTAATCCTTATATAATCTTTTAAGGGGTATACATTTTGGAAGAAGAGTTTTGTTTTTTTTTGTTCTTTTTATTGGGGGGGGTGTAAAAACAAACATTCTCCTTTTTAATCCTTCTGTAATCTTTCAAGGGGTATATATTAAAACCTATATACTATGTCATATTTGATACATTCTAGGGTCAGGGTTGACAGAGCTGACGCAGTTCAGAAGTGACCATATCTACGACATCAGTTTGGGTGGGGACTGGATCTATTTTACTGACTGGAGGAGCAAACGTTTATCCGTGTACCACAGACCCAGTGGGAGAGTGGAGGTCCTGGCAGAGGGCTTGATGAGACCCACCCAGATGGTTGTCCAACAAGCTGAACCAACACCAACAGGTAGGATTTGTTGTGGCATGGTAAAGAAGACACTTAATTGCTTTTTAGTTTCAAACACCCCAGTTATATTCTGATTTATCTTTTTTCAAGACTTACCTTTCTTTAGAAAACACGCAAACATACTTACATGTGTTAGATCATAGCACTTTATAATAACTAAGAATACAGAAAACCTTAAATTTCACTATCAGACCCCAGACAGTTTTAAAAGAAATAACAGATGAAGTTTGTGAGACTCGGGGAGGGGGGGGGAGGATTGAAAAAAAATACTGCATTGATTTTCCAGTATCCAAGAGTTATATGCCGGCCTACTGGGCAAAGATAGTTAAAATGGTGCATTAATGATGAAAGAATCCATATATTCGGTTATGACAGAATGAATTGGTGCCTTTTTACATACACTCAAAGACTGTAATGTTATAAGGCATATGAATAATACATCTTTTCTTAATCTGTAGAATGCCCCAGTTCCCATGGCTGTAGCCAGTGTTACCCTCTCACAGGCTCTTCTTGGCTATGTGGTTGCCCAGCAGGACAGGTGCTGCTCCCTGATGGAAAATCTTGCAGTAACACAGGTGCAGTATGAGAAAAACAAATTGAAATGATTTTCCTTTTAAAAAATCTGTGTAAATGATAAATGCAATGTATTTTTTTTGGTGATTTATATTGCCACAGCTGAATTTTATAGTTTAAATTTAATGCTTTTTTTTAATTGGCATTATCTTGAAGTTTTAATGATGAACTGTGAAAGTATTAAATTGATGAAATAATTGTTAATAAATCTTGAAATGAAAAACTTACGTAATTTTTGCCTTACGTAATTACGTTGACTTACGTAATTTTTATTGTTAATAATGACAGTTTTTGTACATTTTTCATTTTTATTTTTTAGTCAGTACTACCACACCATATCCAGGTAAGAGCCTTATAGATTCGATACACAATTTCATTACATTTCGTAAATCTGGAAAATTAAGATACATGAAAAGTAATCTGCAGAGCCTCTTTTGCCATTTGTTTTGACAAAATGAATTAATTTGTGTAAATAACGTTTTGTATCCATAGTATACTGTACCAGTAATTTCAGTCACAGAGTACATATATTTTGCTTCAAAATTGATCCCTCCTTTGCCTTTCAGAGAATGTAAAATTAATGCAATAATGAAGGCCATTTCTTTGACAGAGTGTACTGATGAAACAACTTGGTGAACCCCTTTTTCTTCAAATATTTCCTGTAAATATCAGGGGCAGATTTAGGCCGTCTTCTGGGTCTTCCGGAAGACGGTCAGATTTTCAAGTTTACATTGACGGGTATCCAATTTTGCATGTTGGAAGACGGTCAAAATTGGAGGATGAATCAACAAAGATAATTTGGAAGACTGTCAGTATATAGCTCTGGATCCGCTCCTGAATATCCAGTGTTTTTTTTTGGTTTCCAGACACAGAGTCCCCAGTGTTCACTTTCTGCCCCATGGACCTGGTCAAAGACACCACCTCAGGCTCAGTTCACGTCACTTGGCCATCTCCCGAGGCAAGGGACAACATGGCTGTCACATCATTGACATCAAATTACAAACCTGGTGAGCTTTTCCGAGCATTTATGTTGATTAACATACCCTATGTAACACTAATATGTAACAGTAATGAATCGACATCCATTTTATTATAATTATAAGAACATGGATTTATTTGTTTGTTTATAGCTTTGAACTGATTCAAGACATGCTTAAATTTTCAAACATCTCTATATTACAAACCCATGTATGTTAAAGAGTCCCTTAACTCCATTAAATTTGTCTTCAATTTTTTTATAAAATCAAAGTCTGAACAGTCTGCATACAAGTCTTACTGTCTAATTTTTATCTATCAGGCAATGCGTTTCCCGTCGGTGAGTCAACAGTCACCTACACTGTAGAGGATGCGGCTGGGAATACTGCTTCTTGTTCTTTTACTGTAGTTGTCAAGAAGAGTGATCAGACAAGTAAGTGACATCCACAAAAGGTTATTATCCCCCTCCCCCAAGAAATATGTGTAGTGCTGAAGGATAAAGTGAATAATTAACCTTAAGGAAGTAAACATGTGCTGGCATGCACCTCTACATGTATATAATCCCAAGACTTTTTCACTTTATTTTTCACCCTATTTGAACAATGGGTGATCTTTTCATAATAGAAAGGCATATTTACCACTTAACCATATGCTACAAGTCATAATGGCTGAGGAATTTGAAAAGCATTTAATAATTTTCTGAAGAGGCATACCGGTACAATAGGTGGTATTTTACAAAGAAATTGTTTTTTATTTAAAGCAAAAATGGGGGGAGAAGTTAAATTCTTGTGATAGCGAATAGTAATGATTCCAAAATAAAATTGGTAGGATATAATTCTTTATAAATTTGAATGAGTGAACAATTACCTACATGGATATTGGATACAGTAACTTTTGTAAAAAAGACAATGACTTATTCCCAATAACATTCTCACATTTTACCAAAGAGTGTGGAAGATTTGAGACTCCACATCGTGCCAGTGTCAGCTGTCAGACAGTGGGAGGACAGGAGGAGTGCACCATTACCTGCACCCCAGAGAGTAACATCAGGGTAAACCAACAGGTGGCGCAACAGTACACCTGCGATGCGCAGGGAACTTGGCAACCTGAGTACAGGGCAGACGTGGTCCGGACGATGGCATGTGTGGGTGAGTTTTCTTTTAGCCTAAGGATGGAGTAGTAGTATATTATATGAAGCTATTCACATGGTCATTCCCACTGAATATAGCTTTTTTTTTTACCACAGAGACTAACTTTCTTCCTGACTTTTCATTTTATTTAAAGAACATAACCAGTAAGACTTCTTGTCAGTGTTTTGTTTTGAATTGATGCCTTATTATAAATTCCGAAAAGCAAACTTTATCATTATTTATGAAAGCACTCTCAACAGATCTTCTTTAATTTTTTTTAAACTATGCATATACACTTGTATCTCCAGAAATCAAGTCAGCACCAGTGAGCTATGGGGTAAAGTACCAGGAGGTGCTGACACCTGTTGGTTGTTATGAAGATCAAGACTTTATCTCTTTCGTCAAAAACAAGTACATAGATTGGCTGAGGGTGAATGAGGTGTGTCCCAAGTACGCTTATATAAGACTGTGTCAGCCGTCACAATTGGATGTGTCTTGTGGCACAGTAAGAAAGAAACGGCAGACGTCAACTCAAGATGGGACCATGACCATTGTCCTTGCTCTGAATGCAACGCTACCTACGTAAGATGTTTTCCTTTTTTCATAAACATGTAATACTATGTTATTGTGGTTTCAGAAGGATTTCAAAGTTCAACATATATTGAGTTTAAATTTCTTAATTAATAATTGCCTGATTTTCTATCCTATGGAATTTGACATAATGCTTCTACAAATATGGTAATTCTCCTGACACAAAAGTTAAGACTCTAAAGATTTTGCTTTGATTTTGTTTTGGTCAAATGAACAAAGCATGCTGTAAATTTAAGATAATTAATTGATTGAATTGTCATATCCTAGCACAGTGAAGTTAAAATACACATATATGTATTCACTGGTAGAAGGATAAATCATAAAGAGCATGTCAGTACTCTGCTATAACATTTAAAATGGAATTTTTTGACCCACCTGTATATCTGACCCACCTGTATATCTGACCCACCTGTATATCTGCTGCACTTTCACCTTCAGAAATTTCATTTCAATTTTCACATATGCAGGGGCGGATTCAGAGTTATTTCCTGACAGTCTTCCTAATTATCTTTGTTGATCCATTCTTCATTTTTGACCGTCTTCCGACAGAAAAAATTAGATACCCGCCAATGTAAACTTGAAAATCTGACCGTCTTCTGGAAGACCCAGAAGACGCCCTAAATCCGCCCCTGATATGATACAATTACAGATTTTTCTTTTCAATATTATTCAGACAAGACAGTCAAGAAGATTTTCAAACAGTCCAGGAAGTTGCTAAGAACGTCTCCATTTTTCTTGCCAACAACCAGTTCGTGTTTTCCTATAATAATACAAACTATAATGTAACCCTGAAGAGTCAAAGCTCTCCAACAGTTAATTGTGGCAAGGGACAGATGAAGACAGTGGACAATTTCTGTGGTAAGGGTTTTCAGTCCATTTCTCTAAATTTCATGGTACAGTATATGAAGACTCTTTTAACACCACTGCAACACCAAAACAATAATGACAGAAATCCTGAGTTTCAGAGTTTTGTTATTATACATTCACTGTATTATAATGAAATTTTATAGTGATATTGGTGGTGTTGGTATAATTGAAAAAATGCCAAACACTTATTCCAGTATATCATTTGTTACAGACAGAATTTACTAAGTCTTAAAAGCTATTTCTGACACGAACCCAACTCCCTTTTTAGAAGCCTTTGATATTCTCATCAGTATTTTCTTAAAAACGGAGATATTGAATATATGCATGAAAAGTCTTGGAGAAAGTTAGTAAGAAATGACTGTTATTGTTCTTCTAGTGCCTTGCCCACCGGGAACTAGATACAGCTCAGCCCAAGAGATGTGCCTTGTCTGCCCTGAGAACACATACCAGGAGAGAAGTGGCCAGTCAGCTTGCATTCCATGTGAGGCTAAGAAGAATTCACTTGCTGGTTCATTCAGCCACTCCGATTGTAAGTATTCTGTGACATGTGCATTTACTAGTATCATCAGTTCACAATATAATACATATGTAGATAAATTAATACACCCCTGTAGAATAGCACACCAAAAATGATACAAGCAAACAATGCTGGGCTCCATCTACCATTAATTTTGCTTTGCTTTAGACAAATACAATACTGTACGGACTTTAAGTATTTAAGATTTTTTGACAAGACTTCTACATTTGGTGTAATTTTTTTAAATTTTGTTTTATATAACTAAGCATAGTTTTTGGTAAATTATCTTTTTTATTTTATTTTGAAAATTTTACATGCTTTTGTGCAACTGAAAATAAATTCTGTATTAAATTAAGTGAATTTATTCCTAAAAGACATTATTTGGAACTATAATTTTTTTGCATGTCTTGTTTGCTTAAATAAAAAAGCACTAACATGCAAGTGAAGTGTTGTAGGTGGTTGATAGTGTTCTGCCAAGAAAAAAAATTACATTGTTTTTCTTTATTAACATTGCAGGTACAGCACATATGCTTCAGGTATCATCACCAGAACCTGACATCCGGCTGATCATCGCAATAGCGGTAGGTTCTGGTATGGCAGTGATCATCTTAATAGTTATTGTGGTCATTCTGTGCCGTGGGCGTCGGGGCAGTACAAAGTTTCACAGTGGCTCCAATGGCACCATCGACTATCAGTATGAAAACGAGGCTTACGATCAAATTCCAGCTGATCATGATTTGGGGAGTCAGGATACCAGGAATGGCAATTTGCTTGCCAATCAGGAAGGGCCGGACTCGGACGAGTATGTTATGTTGGCGGAGAATTGTGAGATTCTTGTTAAGAGTGAGGACAAATATTAAGTCTGTGTCTATAATGGCAATGTGTTTTTTAGAGAAAGGTGACTTCTTGTTTTGGAAAAAAAGGAACAGCCTTAAAGAATTAAGGATAAAAAAGCTTTCAAAAAATGTGATCTAGCTTTAATTTTTTGACGCTTTACCAAGAGCCTCAAACCAGATAAGAGCCACCTTCTTTATATCTGAATATCCATGTATGCCTGCTAATCAGTGTGTTCATGCACATACAATCTATGTGGAGTTTGAAAAAAAAGAAGCTGGAAAACATGCAATTGGCACTGAAACTCATATATGCAGTACTGTATAACAAGCAGCGGCTTCTTTTTGCACATTGAAAACCTTGTTCAAGCTTGGTGAAATAATCCCCTGTAACTTGTAAGCATGGGCAAGTCAAAACTAAAAGTACAAAATTCCTTGTAAGTTGGATGTAAGTTTAGTGCTCATTTTGTTTTTTTTTTTATGTGCATTTTGGAATGCTGTTTAGTGTTTTGGTTTCTGTATATGTCATTACATACTTCCTCAGTTGGGAAAAAGAAAAGACAGTGTTTATATTTGAAAGAAGAAAATTCTCAGATTCTGAATGGTTAAATCCTTGGTTATCAATGAAGGCTTCTTTCAACCTGTCCATCTTGGATACAAGTTAACATTTTACAGTGCAAGATTAGGTGCCTGTATTTTTGGAGGGTAAAAATAAAATTCTGATTGATGAAAGATGCACAGAAAATGTTGTATTGTCATTAGATTAAATAACTTAATCTGCCCTTTATAAATTCAGCTGTCTCTGTGTGAACCTGCAATGTAACTGAAAAGTATATTTCAAATCTGACATTATCAAACACAGGTCTCATAAATGATAATTGATGTTTTCTAACACAAGCCTTATATTTGGAGGCACAGGTGCACAAATCAATGACTCTTTCCAACGTAGAATTACCTTGTACTTGCCACAATTAATCTTAGCATTTCATTGTACACAAACAATTTGACCATCTTCCACTCGGTTCTCTGGCTGTATACATAGGCCCCCTAGGGGTTCTTTTTACATGGCAGCAATGCATTTGCGACAATCTCCAACTCGTATGGAACGTACTAAACGGGTGTGCTTGTGACAAGTGATTTTATGTCAGGGTTGTAAATTCATAGCTGGAGTTGTTAATTTGGGCATTTGTGCTCACAAATCTGAGGCTGGGAATAAGCCCTGAAGGTGCCATTCAGTTAGTTGAACAAATAGAAAAATAAGGATGGTGGAGGCATCCCTTTTCGCCCTTCGGCTCACCCCTTAGCCTTCCTACGCTCACGTGGTTGAAAATGTGTTCTACCCACTCCAATGTGGCTAAGTTCATCATGACATAGTCTTGCTCTATCTAATTTTGAATAATGTTTTTTTAAAGAAAAATAACTTTAAACTATTATCAGACATGTGTGCAACTGTTATGGGCTCAGAAAAGATCATCATAACATAATCTAAGCTGCAAAAACAAAAACACATCAGAAAAGGTCAAATCTGAGCAAAATAATAAGTTTTTAACATTCAGGGAAAGGGAAACATGCCTAACCTGCATTATATGTGTTTAAACACTGTTTTAGAGAGTGTAAGATGTTTAACAGACATAGCAGCTTAATATTAGGGTCAGTACATTTTTGGCAGGGCAGTGTTTTTTTTTTCTTTTAATTTAGATGGAAATCAAATTGTCAGTATCAGACACTTTTCAACAAATGTTTCCACCAACTTACAAATGTGCCTATCTATTTTCAGTGAATAAATGTTATCACTAAAAAATAGATAAATAACCTTCAAAATATAGTAACGAATTTTTATATAATCATCTATCTCTGGGAATAATGCACTTTTGGCACATGCTGTATGTGACGAATGAGCAGGCTGGTGACTCCAGTGAGGGGACTCGCAGTTCCTGCACCATATCCTAAAAACAGTGCAGCAGGTTAGTTATGTGCACTTGCCATGAATTAACCAGTGACATAATATCTGTAAATATCCAGTGAAAAATCCATCTGTATGTGCCCCTGGTAGAGAGTACCTGGCAGTGCAGCAAGTGTATTTACAATTGGACCATGATAGTACAGTATAATGGCTAGTTTATGTCCATGATGTCCATGATTTATGTCCGGCGATCCCAATCACACACCCCGTGACTTTACATCACAAACCTGACAAATGGCCATTTCGATTTTAAGGTCCCCATGCTGGAGTAGGAGGGGGGCTGTATGAAAATTGTAAGCTCACAGATACCCACAGGGTGTAACAGTTTCATCCTGAACTACTGTTAATTGTAAATCATATCCTCATTGTATCCTGTATCTGTCAACAGTGATTCTCCCTTCTGTGACAGGCCATCGTGTTCCTGACTTTGCACATTAACTCTACCTTAAGTTGCATGATTTATAAAAGGTACATAAGATGAATAAGGGTTCATTCCCATTGAAATTATCTGTCTACGTAGATCGATTCAACTTTGCTGGGACTCTCCCTGAATGCAATCAGTTTAACACAACTCCTTTTGTTTTCAACATACTTGTATTATCACAAGCTTTTCTGTATTCTACTCAATGCCAGGAGGAGGTGAGTTAATCTCTCAGTCCAATTGCATTCCGCGGGAGTCCTCACAGAGTTGGATCGATCTCTGCAGACCGATAGGTTCAATGGGAATGGGCCCTAAGTTCTGAATGGAACATCACGTGATTTTCTCCTTCTCTTAACTGGACAAATAAATGGGAAAGGTGAAGTAACAGGAAACCTTTGAAGGAGTTATGTTTGGTAACATGTATCTGCGTGAAACATGTGAGATGTGAAGTGTTTTCTTTTATCAATGAAAACATGCATTAATGTCATGTTTGTGGTGAACTGAAGGGGTGGGCGTGTATGACCACAGAGGAAATAACTGATATGTAGTGCCATATGCATGCTTATTTTGTATTTTTGACCACTTAAATTATCATTCTTGGACTGTGAAACAACTGTACAATGTACATTGTACTTTTACTTTAACTGTTATGTGAATGGAGCTGCTGTAGTCACACAGAACTTCAAATACATTTAAATTCACTTCTGCCCTTGGACTAATAAAACCTTTTATTCATCCAAGTTATGTTACAGACTCCAAATGTGTATTTATTCACATTTAAATTATCCGATGTTGGAAATGAGGTGCCTTGTACACCCCTTTTTGTCATCATCATCTTCTAAATCATACCTTAAACACTTCCTAAACACTAGACAATGGGTGTCAAGTTCCTGACCCATGACCCCTTCAGAATGGTGTATTTCAAAAAGCAACGTAAAAAGATCAATTGTTATTTGGGAAAGTAAATTCTACCCGCTTCGCCTGCATGCAAGTGCAATAAACATGTGCCACAGTATCTTATACTCTTGGAAAAGTTAGAATATTTCCTGTTAAATATCATTCACTTAAAACAATATCTTCAGCAAAATTTTTGTGCTTGGAATTGCCATACTAAATATTTTCTTAACAAAATGAGAATGCTATCTTTTTATTTTGGCTGGAAGAAGAGAGAAAGAGAAATGTGTTAGCATGTAGTGTATTTAATGAAGAGGTCGAACATTTTGACATTGTGCACCAAGTTAAAAGCGTGACTGAAATATGTTTTATGGTTTACTGCGCATCAGTGTACCTATGAATTTTTTAGAATGGCATACAGTCATGCATTAGCATTTGGCTTCAAGATTGACATTAGTTTTAAAGCCTGTACCCAGAGTGGATTAAGGGGGGGGGGGGGGTTGAAAGAACTGCCCCTTTTGCTGGGAAAATGTCTTCTTTAGGTAAAATTTGATCTTGGTACAGGAAGTTTTTATGATAAAAGGTCCATTTTTTTTTTCAGAAAAAGAACCCCTTCCCCTCCCCTTTTGGAATTGCTGGCTACGGGCCTGGTTTTATACAACACGTTTTTCATTTAACCGACTGCATTATAGCAATTCATACAAGTGTATATTTTATAGTGATGAGTCACTGGGAACCTTAAAAAATTCATGTTATCAAGGTGCGCAGGTATCCAGTAGTGACCTTGCCCCTCCACTGGACAAGATGACCTCTGCATTTAGCTTCCTGATTTTAGTGGTATAATTTGTTAAAACAAGTAGAAAATAAAGCTGAAGAGTTTCAACTTCAATTTAATGAATCTATATGCACAAGTTGTTGATGATAAACATATTAAATCTGAATTTAATCAGATAAAGGCATTCCTAATATGGTTCAATAGAAATGTCAAAATCAGTGCATTTACAAGTGCTGTTTAACAGTAAGTTAGAAAAACTATTATCCATCATCAAACCCCTAAAGATAGACTTTGCATTTGAAATTGTTAAACATATGAACCAGTCTTCAAACATGTACCCGTATACTATATTATGCGAATAAGTACTCCAGTACAGTGTATGTGAGTGAAAGTGGTATTTAAGGAGAGGGTTATAATTATTGTAATTAATATATGTTATTTAGTTATTTCATTACTTAGTTATATATGGGCGTATGTATGAAGGAATGATTATTTAATATGTCAATAAAAAGAAAACAAAAGAATGACACTGCATGCAGCTTCTTCATATACCTACTCATTAAGATTTAATGTATTATTTTGGACTTATTAGATATGTACATGTACTCGGAATAACAGAAAGAAAAATATTTTTATTTCCAACAGCAGAGATACATTTTATATCCCTACAGTCATGATATATCTGTATCACATTTTTTAAAGTATAATGTGACTGACATACTAAATTAGTAGAGTACATACTATGTACATGTACATTATACATATACATACTGGTTCATATTTATGTCCCTTTAATTTATTCACAATATTTTGTGCTATAAGTATGTTTTTTTATTTATTTATCCATCTACTCATCAGACTCATACAACTCTGCTACCATCCATCCTAGTTACAGTATTACAGAACAAGCCACCATGATTCACAAGTGGATGTAGACAAATGAGTCTTGCATACAAAACTAAACAGAGCCACCCTGCACGACACTTTAAAGTCACTTTTGTTCTAGACAGACTGGGTAATTAGCATGCTAGCTGAGGGCCAAATTTGGTGTGCGTAGTCAGCCGGGGAGGAGTGTCAGCTCGGAAAACTGGTTTGCTCACGCGGTTCGTCTCTGTGGCTTTCTTAACTGGGTCATTTTGCCGGCTCACAGACAGTGAGAGGGGAGAAGAAGAGAAACAGGGCGAATAAGCATCCAGCACATTCCACGGGCATCTTAGGACTTGAGGAGAAATTCTTAAAAAGGTATGATAATAACACCCTAGCAATTTTTTATATGTTTAGAAGTACTCTTAATTGCTTAAAAAGTGAACTGTTGATAACCTAAAGGATATAGCTGTGGCATGTTTTTAATAGTAACATGTACATGTATTTTGATGTATAAAAGGACACAGTATGAAATAGTTACTCAAATGCCGTAACTTGAATATGGTAAGCTGCCACGCAAGGTAATATAAAGAGCTTTAATGAATAGCCTGAATAGCTCAACATTTTTGTAGATTGAAGGTATGTACATAATAGCATTCCTTTAAAAAATTGGATAATCTTTTTTTTTTTTTTCACCACTTTTGTTAAGTGTTGGGTTTCTTTTGACATGTTGTTAAAATCACATGTACAGGTGTCATCTTCAGGTAGTAGGTCTCTAACTCAAGGGTCATTTTTGGTCAACAATGCAAAAAAAAAAAAAAAAAATCGGGGTCATATCTATGTCACTGTGTTAGAAGAAAATAGGAGTCAGCAAAGTGCATCAAGATAAAAAATAGAACTATATGATATGAATCCTTATATTTCCAGTATGATGACTTTAACTTTTCTGTAAATGGAACATCTTAAGTGAGATATATATGAACAGTGTATTCATTTCGTAGGATATGGATAACCTAGCTGATGCAAACTGTGAAGCTTTATGACTTTTTTTATGTATTCTCTTAATTTATTATTCATGCCTAGATTTAGATTAATCTTTCTTCTTAGAACTTTTTAAATTTTGTCTCAAATTTGGACAAAAATATATAATCCAGGTCATCTGATGGACAGTGTTGATGTCATAATAAATTATGTATACCAATAGAAATGAATATGTGTACACCTGGACTTTACCAGCAGCTTATTATGTAGGACTTATACTGGTAAACTATGGACATATACTAGAATTAAATATTGATGCATAAACTTCTACCTCCTTGCACTGTCGGCAGCACTGTTCTCAGTAGTTCATATATATTATTATGCATGGGTCAGGTGACGTATACAGACTATAGTAGGGGATATTCCAGGTGTGATAAAACTATGATTTCTCATCACCTGTCACCGTCCCGGTACCTTCCACCCCTCCCCATCCCAGTTAATTGTCTTCAATCCCTTCCTGTCCCATATGTACGTGTATCCCGGCCTCAATCCCTTCCCCTTTAGGCTTTTAAAAATCTGAAAATAGTTGATGATTGAACAACATCCTGTTTCATAATTACCCTTAGTCTGGTAAATAACAGCATTTAAATAATATAGCACATGATTCTTGTTTTTGTTCAATTAGAAGATACCCTGTAGCTTCCTTTTTTTCTTTCTTTTTATCTGTGGTATTTTTTCTGACTAACAGCAATATGCTGTATAAACACAAGTGGAAGCAACAGTTGTTAGTTCAAGAGATTTTTTCGTATAAAAGCAGAGTCAGGAATATATACTTTGGAGTGGTTTTGCTAAAGCCTGATTGAATGCAGTATGCTCTCTGGCACTTTCAAATTCTTAACACATTACGTAAGAGGCTATCTGCCTTACTACCTTTATATGTGCTATGTATTACATTAAAGAAGAGGTGGGGTGGGAATGACAGGAGAAAAGGGGGATGGACGTTGTTGCAATTAATCAGCTGGCTTACTGTTCTCCATCCAGCTCTCTGCAGTATATAAAAACTTGCAACTACTTACCTTACATATAATACGTATATGAAATGGTTTTAACTTTACAGTAGGTGCATCAATGGGTTGCTTTCGCAATATATTTGTGACATGATATATTAAGAGTTTGACCTGACAGAGAAAGAAATAAAATGAGCTTTGGTGATATGAGTGGCTTGGATCAACAAGTTTTGCTAGAAGCATTCCTTTTAAAGCACGATGTTTTTTTTACAATGAACTTTTCTTCACATATTGCTCAAAGCCTTTAAGGGTTACATGTACATGCTTGCATCTCTAGACACTTTCACTTCACTTGAATAAATGCAATTTTTGACAGGGGTTAATACTAGTACTAATTTCATTTAATGCATAGTCAGAGATGCAGATGGCATGCCTTTGTCACTGAGAAAATGGTACATACTTGTATAGAGAAATGGTTATGAAGATTAGGTGCTAAATATCCCATAAACTGCCCCTATTTTAACTCTGACAGGAAAGAAATATCCACTGATACAAACATTTGTCACTCCTAAAATATAATGCACCTTTTCACAGCCTGAAGTACCCTATCCTTTATAGTAGAGTAAATTGCATGTCTGCTTTCAATAAGACTTAATATTCAGTTTTAAATGGGCTGACACCACATCCTATAGTGATCATATACCTGGATCACTGTTAAAGCACTGCTGCGGGCATGTTATGGTATTTACTCACAAATTTTGAATGCTTTATTTCTATCGTATATTTATTTATTATTTTTTTACAAATTTTGTTATGATTTGTTGCTCACAAAAACATACTTCATGCATTCTGCATAAAAGGAAACAAGCTGATCAGAATTTTTGAGTCTTTTTTTTTGCACTTTCAAGAAAAAAATAAATAAATAGGTAAAGCAATATTTAAGGAAATTTGTACATGTATATTATTGAGTTTGTTTAAACTTAATGAGAAATTACCATGATTTTACAGTGCTACGAATCATATTAACAGGTACATTGAAGAAGGATTTGGCTGTGTCAGTGTAGTATGTTAAAAATGAGATGTCTTCTGGTGCTTGAGGTATGTTCACAACAGTATCAACTTAGACTAGAAATTAACTAAATGCTGTCACCAGATGCAACCTACTTGTTCAACACTAGAATACACTATGTATTGTACAGTTCTAGTATGCTGTGAGGATGAAAATTAATGTAAACTGGAAACGAGTTTTCATGAAAGTTAACGTCACCCAAACGGCATTCCTTCATACAATAATGGCTTTGTGAAATTGTCTTTTGGTTGCTTGGTGATGTTTAGGAGTCAAAATTTCTGAACAAACTTGGTACAGATGTGAAGTTAGAGTTATATTAATAAAATAATGACACAGCATTAGGTGTTTATTAAACGTCTAAAAAACAATTTGGATTTGCATGTCTTCTTCTTCAAAAAAAATTGTCTCATATTTACTGATGCCTGGATGCACTGACAAAATGGCAGTGATTATAGTAATATGTGCAAATTATGACTCACTCGAGCAACTGATTTGAACTTATGATTAAGCTGGAATAGAATAAAGCTCCATCTCCAGGCTGCGAACAGGTACTTGCACATGCAGGCCCATAGCCAGCAATTGCCGGGGGGGGGGGGGGTCTTTTTCTGAAAATGTGGACCTTTTAACATAAAATCTTAGTTTACCTAGATCAAATATACCCAGAGTGGACCTTTTCCTAGCAAATAGGCATGTTCTTTTGAACCCCGCGGACCCCCCCTGGCTACGGGCCCGACATTATCATCAAAAGGGAATTTATTAACTGTGGAAGTCTGCTCATCTAATGTCTACATGTATGTGAAGATATTTTTTTAAACGCAGGAATTCTGGATCCAGGGGCATAAATGATGAAGAAAGGAGAGAGAGAGTTAACTGATGTGTGCTATAGCTAGGTACATGTGCCTGTTAACAAAATGCAGCAATATGGTTAAGTAATTACATGACTGTATTACAAAAACTAAATTAAATTTAAAAGCTCCTTATTTAATTGCTTACAGGCTTTTTGTTGTTGTTGTTGATTTGATTTAAATTGTTTTTAAAACATTTTGCAGGCTCAAAAATTTTAATGCTTTTAAGATGTCCATAATTGGTTCTGCTGTGAAAAATGTTCAGAGTCTTTAGCTATGTAATTAAGCTTGCCATTAACAGTTTTAACAGGTTTACATTAAGTGTAGGCTTAACATAAACAAAATTTTGCATTATGAAATTGCAGTTTAAGTTGTTAATTTGGGGGTTCACAATCACAAACCCATATTGCAAGAAGTGGCAATTATTGTTCATGAAGTTCAGACAAACAAAGTATGGCAATAACTGTTGTTGTTGTTTTTTTTTTTAATTATAAGGAAAATAGTGAATTTTACAGATACTGCATTTTTTCAAGTCATCAATTCTTAAAATGTGCCCCAATCACAAGCATAGATATATATCCATTTGATATTTTGCTTTTAGGGGGCTTTCTTTTAATGCCTTCTTTTTTAACTCAACTAGACTGTAGTTGATCTACATGTAAACGAAACCATATACACCTCTGGGATCTTTTCTTGTAATTTATTGTTGATGTTGTTGGTTAACTGATTGTGGAATAATCTGAAAAAAAAAAGCCAATTTCCTTATCCATTTGTTCATTGGATATCTGAGTCAATTTAATTTTAGCCAAAGGATGGAGTAACACATCACAACTGAGCAGTATATACTGACTGGATTAGTAACTGGTAGCGATATGTTTAGTGATTATGCATGCTACCTTGGTGTGCTTACTCTTGCAGATAGCATTGATGTGAGATCAGATTTTTAATGGCCATTTTATTGAAAGGATATGAGTAAAAAAAAGGGTTAAAGAAGAGGGGTGTTGATAAGCCCACTTTTGGGGGGATTCTCTTTTGGATACATGAAGGTACAATATTCACTTTTGGGGGGATTCTCTTTTGGATACATGCAGGTACAATATTCACTTTTGGGGGGATTCTCTTTTGGATACATGAAGGTACAACATTTGGATAAATATGTCGGGACACACGCACACGCACATGCACGTGCACACATATGTACATACAGTCTCTCTGTTGCTGACTCTTTCTCTCTCTCTTGATCTTGCTCTCAAACACATACACACACACACACAGCATCAGCCACACGGTTTTGGTTGCTAGACTGAATGAATATTTCTCTTGTTCTGAGTTTGCCAGTTGCACCCTAGGTTGCCTGCTCACTTAAGCAGACAAAACTAGTTCTTTAACCTTTGATCTTCCTCCCAGCAACTGAAAGGATGTAAAACCACAAACCAGTACAGAGTTAATCATCATGCATCAGGCTTTTAAATTCAAGACATGTTGCTCGGCTCATGTTGGGTTCATATAGCGTATTTCGGGTAATGTCAAGGACAATCATAAGAAACTTATGTCTGCTATCAAAATACGAGAACTAGTGCATCAGTTTCACTTTCATTATCAAAGGTCATCAAGGGCAACAGCACAGCTGCAAACATTTCAGTGGTGTTTGCCAAATGGACCATCCGTAAACATGTTTTGCCCATATTACACATCCTTCCCTCTAGAAAACTGATGCATCTTCTGATATTTCATGTAAAAAAGAAAGAATTTGCACAATTGGAGGTAATAAAACATTAGCTAAGATCTTTTGACAATTTGCCCATCAGTTCTATGGATGATTACTGAACCAGATATATTGACTTTTAATTCCCTCAAAATGAAACTGTGAAAACTGATATTGAAAATTAAACTGAAATTGGCCCCTGTACGAGTTTAAAAGCTATTTACCTAAAATAAACAACCTTATTACCTAGCCAAGTCTGGCAAAAGCCTGAGACAAGAAGAGTAAAGAAGAAGAAAGTTTTGTTGATGTGGGTATATTTTTCCATTTCATTTTGTCCTGGATGTGGTTTCAGGAACTGCTGTCTGGGAGGTGAGGTGGGGTTGGGTGGGTGGATGGGGGGGGGGGGGGGTGAGAGGGGGTCCATCAGGATAAGGATAAGCTTTAAGTTCAAAACAATTGCTTATTTTAATCCTTAAAGCGCCCTCTCTAAACAAACTAAATTACTGAATTTCTAAATTGATTTCAAGGGACTGTCACCCTAGATGAAAAAGGAGAGGGGGAATGGGTGATATTTCAAATAATATAAAAAGTATCACCTCGCTATTTTGTATTCAGGGGGTCATTGAAGTCCTAATTTGGCAGTCACAATTTATTTCGGATGCTAATTGGGGGTATTGATTTTCATAGGAGTGTATCAAGGAAGGCCAGAACTTGTGATGACAGTATTCTCTATATGGTAAAGTAGGATTTATGGTATTGTTACAATAGAGTGTGTATAGAGAAACATACAAGTTGTGTACTTAATTTGTGAGTACTGGTATAGTAATAGTGCTTTTCCTGCATGACAACACCCACTTAGAAAAAATTAAGCTGGGCTGGGCTGTAACTCCACTGTTATTTTTAGAGATTTTCTGGAAGATCCATTGCATCATGTGATATTCGAAAAAGAAATATTAGACACTATAGGAGCTACAGAGCCCAAGGACACTGCCTAGCTAAATGCTGAATGTACATTCCAGCTGTGACATCCTATACTCTTGTTTGACTTGTTATGTCAATTCTGTTTGAATAAATGTAAGAGAAGTGCCTTTTCAAGATTCTAGTATTCAACCCAAGGCAGCCACCTTTCTCCCTCTACATATATGCAACATATTATATACGTGGAACTGCAACGGGAAACTAAATATAATTTTTCAGTTGAAAAAATTCTACTTAAAGAGCATATGAAGTTTTTGAATATTATATATTGACAGGTAGGATCGTATAAGATATGTGATTATAGGCCTTAACTAAAAGAACTGTTTTGGATGTCATTTTCCCAAACAGGTGTGTTGCAGCAGATGTCATCTGTTTTGATTTGTGACATATTTTTTTTAGAAAGAAAGGGTATACACTGTAGGTGTCATATTTTGATAGATGTTTTTTAATTGTATTTTGCAGGCAGGATAGAGGTGAGGAAATTATACTATTTTGCTTAAAGTTAATACTGGATTTTTGTGTGTTAAAACAGGCCAGTAGCTGGGAAAATGTCCACTCTGGATAAATTTGATCTAGGTAAACTAGCATCTTTTGACAAAAGGTACACATTTTCAGAAAAAGAACACCCCTTTTGCAATTGCTTGCTATGGGTCTATAAAACTAACAGTTTGCAAACTGCAGCATTGAGTGTATATGTACTTAAGAAAAAAATTTATCTATTTGTACTGTAGTTGATTGAGTCAACAGATATCTGAGTGAAGATGCATCCCTTGTGGCAAACTGCGGGGAATGCTAATACTGGTATAAGCCAGGGTCAAATGTCTTAAGCTTAAACCATACCTGGTGTGGGTGTCAGGGGTGTCTGTGGGTTGTTTGTCTCATCTTGGAGTTAAAGAAAACATGTTCAGACAAAAAAAATCTGGTATAACTGGTGTACGTGTTATCGATGACAGTGTCCTTTAAATTGTTTCTCAGTCAAACCCCCACATATGATTCCTTCCAAATTATGTGGTTTACAGTTTATAAAGAAATACAAACCCCTCCTTCAAGTTTTTATCTAGCTGTCTTATATGGAACTGGTTTCGTGAATAAAGTCACTGTAATATCTAAAGATTGGCATTTCAGGGTGTGTCAAGTTTGCAGAAACAACATTTCAGATATTTAATTAAATAAACTTGTATAGGGTGTTCTAGCTGATGACAATTTTAATACTAAAATAGCATGTGTTCTCTGGAATTTTAAGTTAAAGAACCTTGAAAAAAAATTAGTATTGGTACACCCCTAACACTCATTTATCCAAAGAATCGCAATGAGAAAAATTAATGTTAAATCAGTAAAGGAACATATAGATCCCATTCCCATAGATTTTAGATTGATCTATCTCTGTGATACTAGATTACTGTCAGCTTAGCCGGCTTAAACGTCTGTCCCACCTACTAAAAGCTGTAAGGGGGTAATAAACTATGGTGCGTGCTCGGCTGACTGCAATTTAGCGTGAACCCCCAGGGAGTTAGGTCGATCTAAATCTTAATCTCTGGATCGATCTAAATCTCTTGAAATGCACCCATAGTTTATCCATGGTTCATGAAGTAATATTACAATACGGGTATATGTACTGACTTATTCTGATAGCACATAAAACTGCACAACTGGATGTCTTGGAGGCTTAAAATACCATTCAGGCTGCACAGGTGATATAGGGGAAGAAAAAAAAACTAGCATCAAAGTCTCTCATTGTTTAATTTGCCATGAATCATCTGTCTGATACTAGTAGTATGTGCATGCCGGTCCAAGACAAGGTGTTTTTTAAGTGTCTGCCTGAATATATGTATATCATCAGGTAATAGCTGCATGTTGGCATGGCATTATTACAAGTTTCATATTAAGTATATATCCGTGCTGGAAGTGATGACACGTACGTGGCTCTATGCTGTTATATGTTGTGAATATGATATAATATGCCTACTATTGCACTTCATAGAGACAATGCCACCATAATCATCGAAAGCTTGTAAATAAGCTTTTAGTTTGAACAAATTAAATTTCTTTTTAAGTAGCTGATTTTGTTAATCTGCAAATTGAAAGAATTGAATGTACTTTGAACCTGCCCAGTTATATTTGTAATCTTCATTAAATACTGGTATATGAAATTGTGTTTCATAAGAAAGTATTATCTCTCTATCTTGCACTTTCACTTTCAATTTATGGTTCTCTCTCTCTCTTTCTCTCTCTCACTCACACTCACACACACACACACACACACACAGCACTTCATTTGAAAGGGAGTGGGAACTGGCAGTTCATTGATTCTACTCTCTCTAATCCATCATGTCACTGCACATCCCACACCTCGTAAGTTACCTGACTGTAAGGCCTGGAAAGTTCCGGAGGTTGACTGACAGTAGACAGGCCCTCCCCTCATCAACCTGTGTCACAGGAAGTGGTGACATCCTCACTGATATAAATGGTGGTCATTGGCCCACATAGGCATTTTTATATGAATGACAAAGTTTTATGTTTCTAATAGCTTATATTTTGAACTATTACAATTGTACTTTAAAAGTGCATTTATTTTGTATTAAAGTTCAACTGATACAGCAAACCTGCAAGTGTTTTGTATGAACCTTCGGACTGTTGAGACGCCCCCGTTTTGTACAATCAATGTCTTTACCTTATTTTTTTCATGCTAGTTACTGTCAGTTAAGGGATGTCTGCATGTAGTTATTTTGTTTATAAAATATCCAGGGGATATGTAAATCTGCACCTGCAGTGACCTGTCCATTTCAAAATATCTTAATACAACATTTTAATGCTAAAGAAAAACACCAAGCTGGAATATGCCAGGACACAAGTTATTTATCAGAGACACCAGCCCTTTTCAGGTTCTTTAAAATGTAACCACAGGGACCTTGTGGGTGTAAGTTACCACAATACATAGAAAAGTGTGCAACCAACTAGAAATTCTGTTATATATTTTATGTACATAAGGTAAAGCAAGGCAGTTTATAGGTATTGTAGGTTGAGAGTTGTGACCTGTTTGGTTACAGGTGGATGGGTTTAGGAGAGAGGTGTGACTCTTGTAATCTTGCATACCTTGTTTTATTACATACTATACCCTGGTAGTATATTGTGATATAAGAGTGAATGTGTATACCTGCTGGAGTGCCAGACCAGGGACAGGGCAATCAGACGTGGGATATTGAGTTATGACGCGATATCGAAGCGAGTGTTGGATATATATGTACGGAGGTAAGTAAAATAGTGATGGGATGGCTGATGGGATGGAAAGGGATGAAGCATACAAGTGAAGATCACCTGGAAATTGAAATATGGGACAAGCTGACAAAAAAGTGAACTAAAACTGTTCTGTTTTGCCTGAAATTTCTGTGAGGGTTGGGGATGCTTGTGCAACTGTGGTGTTTCATCAAAACTTTATAACTCATGAAGATCACTTGTATTTAGATGCCAAAGTTAAAATGACATTAAGTTTTACAGGATGTTTTCGGTTTTAAAAGGGTTGAATCACTTTATTTATGGTTTCAATTCCTAGATTTGGTTTAATTATGTTTCAGATCTCTAGAAATATGTCTGAATTTGGTTAATTGGCTTCAATATCTCCGACTTGCTTTAGGAATCACTATAATGTAATTGTCCTTGTGTACGCGTATATAAGGAGAAGAACTTGTAACATTCAATAATTAGAATCTTGTATTTTCACATGAAGTAATCAGTTGTGCAGAATAAAATACATATAGTCAGCAAATAGAAGTGGAGCAGTGACACCAATACCTGGATTATACAAATAAAGGTAGAGATCACACCGATTGTAATGAGTCTCTAGAAGCATAAATACAGCAATGGTGTTACAGTAATGACATAAATTGAATTATACTGATTTTAATCAGACCTTGGATTCTGGGCTAGCTGGTTTTTTTCATCACTCACATTAACCTATAAGAAAAATACTGCAACATGCCTTTAATATGAAGAAATATTAGGGTGTGTCTGTTAGCTTTAAAACCTTTTTTTTAGGACAAATATATTGGAGATGCTGGTATTAATTTTTTTTTCAATTTGATAGGCACAAGAAAAAGGACTGTTTATGAGATTGTGCTTTAAAGGAAGCTATGAAAGTGTTTGATATGAATTTCATGAGTTTGTTTTGAAACTTGTGAGAGATGGTTGTAAATATAGAACAAGTTTTGCAGGTTTATAGCCCCTTGAGGTTTATCAAGTGAGAGAAGTGTTGTTTACTCATGGTATCTCAAATTACATTGCTGCCGCTTTTTTAGTTTTGATCTACAGTACATGTAGATATAGTATAAAATTAAAGACTCACTGATTCAGAACAGAAATTTAACCAACTTTGAGGTGATAGACAGGCTCACGCAGAGACAGAAGGGTAGATTTTAAAAGAAATAAACAGTAGATAGATCCGCTGATTTTGAGTCGATCAACAAGACACTTGAGGATGCAGAGGTTCCGACCTTGGTTATATAATAGTGGCGGTAATGTAGTTGTAAATTTATTGGTGGTTGTCATTTATGGAACATGGTCCTTCCTGTAAATTGAAGATTTTTTAGAGAATTAATATAAACCATTGGTATTTCTAATCAGATATATAAACCATTTGT
Source organism: Lingula anatina (assembly GCF_001039355.2). The sequence goes on along the minus strand of NW_019775757.1, from coordinate 64,715 downwards.
ATTTATATGTTCAGATATATTGCACACATTGTACATGTAGTTGGTCATGTTGGACTTTGTATTCATGCACCATGCAGTTCTGCTCTGTAAAAGCAAAAGTAGAAAGACGTACACTTTATATTCTTTCTAATAGATTTTGTGCCAAATGCCATATTGTAAAAGGCATGCAACAGTTTTGAAAGGGAGCTTAGAGGTTTTAATGAGGTTTTCAATTATTGCTTTATCTCTCTAAGATTAAAAATGGAAATGTGTTATCCTGAAGAAGAGGGAGTAATTCTACCATTACAGGAATATTTGACACTCCTATATGACTGTAATATGTGACAAACAATTTTATTTTATTTGTTATAGGCCAGTTTCATAGTAATCAGGTAATTTTTTAGTAATTTAGGAACAGTCATCTTCAATGCTAATATTATCATTTTCCAGATTACAGCATGTCGCGTCGTGGTTTTTCTCGAGGTCGGCGCATGGTGACGTATGAAAGTCGCATGGGAAGTGCCTTTGACCCAGTGTCAATTCCCCATTTCTGGCAGGCATATGGCAGCACTGCTGATGGACGTTCAGTGGACCGATGGAAGGCACAACATGGTGGGTTCTTGGCAAATTTTCTCTTAAATATCTTCTAAACTTAGCTGTGACACTGCATGTTGGAAATTACGGAGATATTGTTTACTCTGCAAATGTCTTCTCTCTTTTTCTCAATCTCTTTCTCTCTCTTTCACACACATACAAACACACACACAAACACACACACAAACACGCACACACACAAACCGTATGAGAAAAGTGTGTTAGATGTGACACACAACCTTTCAAATGCATCTGGAGGAGACATACAATTGTGTTTGGCCTTCATTGATTACAGAGCATTCTACTATGATATTCAATCTGTTCATGCATCTATTTCTAGAGAGATCCAGTGTGAAAATTGATGACAACACAGTGATGAGATGTAACTGGGTTGACCTGAAAATTGCCCAAAATTCTAAGGACCATCACACCGACCAGTTTGAGTGCTCTACCTATTGGGAGGATGATAAATATCAGCGCCAGGATCCATACCTCATCTTGAGGAGAGGGCAGGCATTTGTGGTGGATCTCCAAATGGACAAACCTTTTAATAAAGAAATGCATGATTTGAAGCTGTGTTTTGAGTATGGTAGGTCATTAGAAGATCAACACTGAATGGGTGGTTTAAGATAAGCACTGTCCACTTGTAAATGGAACCCAGCCCCATCCGAAATGAGGGCCTCATTAGGTACTTTCGTTACCCGTGAAAGACACTTTTTATTTCCCAAGATGCGTGAAATGTTCATATTATATATCGAGATCCATGAGGCACCCCATTCTGGTCACTCTTGAATGCAGCTTTTAATTTTTTGTCCTTGGTGAAATGAAATCATTATATAAATAGCTAATTTGTGATTTTCAACTCGCATTTTCAATGAGACATGAATCAGGTTTTATTTACTATAATTTGTGAATTGATGATTATATTTTCCATGAACTGTGATCACTAATTCCCAAATAGCAAGAAAGAAATAGTGGCATGTTTTATGCACCAAAGTCATTTTTGTCAAAAAAGAAAAAAAAGCCACCACCCCTTCATGATATCCTGCATCTCGTAAAAAGGAACATTTTGTCCTCATTGTTCTCTTTTACTTATTTCAAATCTTTTAAAGATGCAAGGATGTCTGTATATTTGTGTTTTGCAAATATTCAGCAAGTTTGAAAAGAACTTTTCACTGCATTTTTGTCCTGCGGAAGGACATAACTTCTTATGGTGTACTTTTTCCCAAAATAGGAATTAAAAAGGAGCATATGTAAAAGAGTGTCTGTAATTCTCATGATTATTTGGATTTATATCATGTTGGATAAGGATTTCAAAAAAAATTATTCAATAAGGGCATCGTAACCTGCATTTTCTTTTCCTTTGAAAGGGAAATTCCCCAAGCCAGGCAAAGGCACCAGTGTCAGTTTCCATGTGTCTGCTAAGGACCGCCCTAAGGAATGGGGAGCCGAGATTGTGTCTGTGGTGGGAAATACCATCACGGTTAGCATCATCACCCCTCCGGACTGCCTGATAGGCAAGTGGGACATGAGAGTGGACACGGCTGTCAAACTGAACGACGGATCGACGAGACTATTCCGATATTTCTTCCCCAAACAATTCTATGTGCTGTTCAACCCATGGTGCAAAGGTAAGAGAAAAAAATTCTGTCCTGGAAGAGATGGATTTGTAAAATGGAAGCAACGGATTTGTGAAAATATAAAAGTTAGTAAATATCTGAGGGTTGCCATGTTTACTTTTTTTAAAAATATGGATGTTTTTTTATTTATTAATAGCCTTTTTTGTCAAGCTATTTCAATGACTCTTGACTGAAAAACAGGAGCAGTTAGTCAACACTACATATAAATTATTAATAAGATACAATTCATTGTTTTGATTTGGATTCTTAAAACTTATTTATTACCCAATGTTTAGGTTATTTTATTAAGCTGCATTTTTTTTTTCACAATGTTTCAATTTTCTCATCGATAGGTCCACAAACAAAAATAATGATTGTGATGCTTAAAATCACCATAAAAAAGAGGAGATAAGTTGTACAGAAAGGGACCGTGTTGTTGTGTATTTAAAGAAAAGATTACATTTTGGAATTTCATTGCAATGTTTTATATTTCCTATTTCAGATGACCAGGTCTATTTGCCAGATACCGTTCTGAAAAATTCTGACTGTCTTCCAGAAGACTGTCTTTCTTTTAATTACCCTTGTATTTAAAAGATAGATTACATTGGAATTTCATTGCAGTGTTTTTTTATTTTGTTTTTCAGATGACCAAGTCTATATGCCAGATACCAAGCTCTTGAATGAGTATGTCCTGAATGATGTTGGGAAGATATATGCTGGTACTTCCAAGCAAATTGGTTCTAAACCCTGGAACTTTGGGCAGGTAGGAGTTAGAGTATACTCTAGTTTCTCACTAAATTTGAACAACATCTGGAAATAATGTTTTCCAAAACAGTTTGTCAGAAATACTGGAATAAGTGATTTTAAAGGTTGGAAATGGGGGCTGGGGTGAGTGCATATTGTAACAATGATTTTTAATTTCCTGGAAATTTCTACTCTTTTCCCTTAAAGTGATAGTAACTCTTTGTTTTGGCCAAAAAATGAAATTTCCTAGGGTAAACAACAATTTTCCCATACTTACTAATGGTTAATGAATCCATTTTTACATTGTCCCTGTTTTTTTTTTTTTTTTTTTTTTTTGATATAATCTCTTAAGAGATCAAAATCTTAAGAGATTATAACAGAGTATGGCCAATGGAGGTCACAAGGTCTAAAGACAAGCTCAGATATCAGAATAATAGCTATAACTGCCGTTTTTGTGGTAAAACAGAATATGTCATATTTCTATGAGTTGTTCACAATGTTTTTATTGTGAAATATAGATCTCATACAAAGAGTTATTATTCCTTTAATCACCACATGCATTGCACCTTTTGATGATGATCCGTGTAAAACCAGGACATCTGTGGGCTAGGATGATGTTTTAGATTTTGAAGTTATATGTAGTGGTATAAAGTATGTTACATTCATAACATCTTTATTCATAACAATTCATAACATTTTTTTCATAATATGATGATATGATGAAGACAATTTTGAAATTGTTTGTATTTGAATATCTGTCTGAAAAAATGCTATATTTCATTGATATTACAACCATATCTGTTTAAATTTTTAGTTTGAAGATTTTGTCTTAGACTGCAGCCTTTTAGTGTTGGAAAAATCTGGATTGGCTCTCAGTGCTAGAGGCAATCCCGTGCAGATTGCAAGGAAGATTTCTGCCTTTGTAAGTATTAGCATATCATGTCTTTTTATAATTAAATTAAATCTGTTTCTCAGGAAAATGTACTTACAAACTGGTTTTTCGCTGATATCTTCTTTGGAAAACAAAGTGACAAAGTATTCTTGAGGTGTCCCTTTGATGGTGTCTCAAAAAAATTATAATGAGAAAACACATCGTTTTACGTATTTTGTGCAGGGGCAGGTGGAGGGTTTCTTCTTGGTCTTCCGGTAGGCAGTCAGAATTTTTAAAGTGTTAACATTGACAGTCAGTTAATTTTTGACATCAGAAGACAGTCAAAAATGGAAAATGGAACAACAAAGATAAAATTGAAAGACTGTCAGAAAATATTATCTCTGGATCTGCCCTTGTTGTGAGTGGTGAATCAATAATCATATGTAAAAATGTAACTTCCAGACGAACTCCCCTGATGACAATGGCATCTTGATGGGAAATTGGTCGGGTAACTACGAGGGTGGCACCAGGCCAACAAAGTGGGTCGGCAGCGTTGCCATTCTGCAAGAATACTGGAAGAGGAAGAGGCCAGTCAAATATGGACAGTGCTGGGTTTTCTCAGGAGTTGTCACAACAAGTATGGTTGCTGACATTGATTCCTGTCTGATTCACTTTTGGCATTTAGGACTAACTTCTTTCCCAATATGTTTTCAAGATAACATTTAAATGTTTTTGTTTTTTTTTTTTTGTTTTTTGTTTTTTTTTTTGTTTTTTACACACACATTCTCTCTCTCTATCTCTCTCATTCTCAAAAATTGTTGTCATGTTGTGGGTGGCAAAGTATAAAAATTATTGGACCTTCTCTTCCAGTTTGCCGCTGCCTTGGCATTCCATGCCGACCTGTGACCAATTTTGTCTCTGCTCATGACAGTGATGGCACCATCAGTATTGATGACTACTTTGATATGGATGGAAATCTCCTGGAAGAATTCTGCGAAGACTCTATATGGTGAGTTGATAATTTCAAGGGCCTTTCCATCCGTAGGAATTTTTATTATCCCTTTACAGATATTTTTGATCTTTGCCTATCCCATATAAAACAAAGTTGACAGACAATCAAGCATTATAGATACACTAGATTGATTTGAAATAGAAGTTGCAAAACATTTTACACAAGTCATGTTAATAGATGCTGCAGAAATGAAATAACATTTAGAATGGATATCAAATAAGTATTCCGTTTTTAAGAATTATAATGTTCCTTAATACAGACCTGACATCAAAGCATCAAAGTTACTCTTTGGATAAAATCTGGAAAATAACAATCGATATGTTTATGTACACACAAAATCAATTTGATGACAATATTTTAACAGCTGTGCACCATTCTGTCAAAATGGCATATATCCTTTGAATGCTGGCCACAGTTTCTCAAAAAAAAAAATAAATAATAAATAAATAAATAAATAAATAAATAACTCAACTTAGTTCTTATCTGACACGGATTTCCATGAGAGTGCTGTTACACTGCTCCTGATAGGGTAAGATGTGCCCATGTGACCATGTAACCTTGGTAATTGTTCGAGTTGCATTCTCTGAGTTTAACCCAGAGTTTCTGAGATCACTTAAAAATTGCCTCTTTACTATCAGTTTGCTTCTGCCTTTTCTTGTAATTAACTGTAACTGGAATATGCAGAGGTATGTTGATGATTTAAAGTTCTGTTTGCAGTGACTCATGAAACTCAGCACAATGAAAACTGAAGTAACTGATTTTTCTGAGAGTGAAAATTCCAGATGTCAGTTTTTGGCCTCATTTTCACTACATTTTAGTGTATTTTGAATTCCCATGTTTTCAGGAATTTCCATGTTTGGAATGACGTATGGATGGCTCGCCCAGATTTACCCTCTGGCTGTGGGGGCTGGCAGGCCATTGATGCTACACCACAAGAACTTAGCGATGGTATGTGTATACAATACATGGAGACATCCTAGTTCTTCATCACACCTACCACATCCAAACATTCACATCCTGGTTCATCGTCACACCAAGCACAACCCAAAAAGTCACATATTGGTTATATGTGATACCTAACCTATCCAAGTATTCAAATCTTGGTTCATTAATTGCCACACCTTACTCATTTAAATATTCACACCCTGGCTCACTGTCACACTTAAAACATCCCGATATTCACATCCAGGTTCATTGTCACACCTAACACAATCCAAAAGTAACATTTTGTTCTTTTGTCACACCTAACACATCCAAGTATTTAAATCTTGGTGCATTGTCATGCTGTATTAATCCCCATTGTTTCAGGTGTGTACTGTGCAGGTCCTTGCTCCCTGAATGCTATCAAGGCAGGTCAAGTGTACCTGCCTTATGATGGGCCATTCATCTTTGCTGAAGTCAACGCCGACCGGGTCAGACACCGAAGACGGAATGATGGGACCTGGGATAGATATTTCATGAAAGCAAGGTAATTGGCATGATACAGATACAACAAATACACTGTAGAATTGTGATTGTGTAGATCTGAGATTGTGCAGAAAAAATACGTACATGTCTTGGCAATTTTTCATTGTAGGTTACATGAATGCTAATGCACCTTTATGAATGAAATTTTAACATATTTTTCATTAATTTTTATCTTATCCAATTTGTAACTGCACATACATGTGAATAATCCAGTGTTGGTCAGAAAATAAGCACCAAAAAACCCCTGGTGACTGCCGTGGACTCCTTCTCAAGATGGAAAAAGGAGGATCCAGATAGAGAGGATATCACTGAACAGTATAAGTTTAAAGAAGGTAAGACTTTTGATGGCCACAAGGTTGAGTAACAGCTTGATAGTAACTGAGCATTTGTGCTGAGATGATACCACCAGCCAAGNCAACTGTGACAAAGCATTTTGACCCCCCCCCCCCCCGCCCCCATCAAAAAAATAAAAAATAAATAAAAGGATACTGTACTGAACTGTGGATTAGGGCATTTTTAGTTTAATGCTTGTTTAGAGTGTGTAAGGTGAGACAACATATAATGATGGTAGTCTTCGTCAGTTTGGAATTTCTGATAATTCATCAAATTGTATAATAGCGAAAGAAAGCTGTGCATGTATGGTACGTGGGCTTTGTGTGTAAAATTGGTCCAAAGGTAAAAATTAAAACTGTTGCAATCACATTTTTAGGTTCCCATTCAATATTCAATATCCCAGAACAAGAAGATTGTCTTTAAGCATTTGGCAACATCAGATATCTTATCTTAGACCCCATTCCCATACATTTTAGATCCATCTATCCCTATGGGGAGTCTCACTAGATTACTGTCAGCTTAACCGGCTTAGGCATCTGTCCCGCCCACTAAAAGCTGTAATCATCATTCCTCTTCGTCCTGTGTGGGACATAAGGCCACACTAAAAGCTGTAAGGGGGTAATTAACTATGGTGCACGCTCGACTGACTGCAATTTAGCGTGAACCCCTAGGGAGTTAGGTTGATCTAAATCTAAATCTCTGGATCGATCTAAATCTCTGGGAATGCACCCTTACTCACTCTCAACCAGGAACAAAATAATATTACTTCTCATATCATATATGTCATTCAACTCCTATGTTTTAATCAATAATAGCTACATGTATTCAGTGAAGAAGCTGTTAGAATTCATTTTAAAAAATCACACAATTCATGAAAGTCTTTAAGGATGCACAGTATAGTTCTATTTTAAACTTTCAGGTACTTCTGAGGAAAGAGCTGCCACCTTGGCTGCCAACTTGAAGTCTACCCGACGTGACTTGTATGACAGAAATACAGATGGGGTAAGTTTTTTTTTCTTCTAATGAAAACTAGTGCAGTTCAGGTCCATAGCCACCAATTTCAAAGGGAGGGGGCTCTTTTTTTTCAGAAAAATGGACCTTTTATGATGAAACCTTCATGTACCTACAGGTAGATATAATTTAACCCAAGCGGTCCCTTTCATGGCAAAAAGGGCAGTTCTTTGGAACCTCTCAAACTCCCCCTGGCTATGGGCCTACAGTACGATACTATTTGAAATCAAGGTTGTATAGATTTCCCAGCCACAGCCATATGCCCTTGAAAACTGTTATTCAGATATTCATTTAGCAAGCAATTTTGAAAGCGGGGGGGGGGGGGGGGGGGGGG
>NW_019775757.1:1351-30074 GCF_001039355.2 Lingula anatina | reverse complement strand
AGAAAGGAAAAGGATACACATCCCAGAAACAGACCTAAAAATTTGAAGTAGACTGATTTAAAAATGATCTTGATACATTCTTGGAGCAAATTGAAAACAGTGGACTAACAAATCTGCAGATCAAATATGGGGCTTTAATTGCAAGTATTCCTTGTTTATCTTGAAAACTAGCAGAGATACACGTGCAGTTACTGTTGAACTTGAATAGTAGGTCATATTTTGGCAATCCTACTGTGATACCTTGAATTTTACCTTTCACGTACGTTCTATTGTTTCCAACTATACAAAATGCAATATAATCCATCTACGTACCTACCAATTAACAGAATAAGCAAAGCACACGCTTCAAGCCATACTTTGTCCCTTTTTTATGCAGTTATGAATTACATGATGATAATGGTTAAAAGTTTAAAACTGTCATGATAGTACTTTTTATATTGACTGTGTGATTTTTCTGTATTGATAATATAATTATGTTGCACATTTAAGGCACAGATGAGGAGAGAGCTGCTCTCAAGGTAGCTGTTTCTCATACAAATGTCTATTCCGGACTGAATATAGATTACCACGGACACCTTGAGAACAACGAAAATCAGGTATCTTTTAAGGATAAAGTAAAATTGTTTTAAGTCAAGTCTGTCATAGATTAACAGACATAAAGAAAAAATTTTTTAATTTTCTGAAATTTCAACAATTTCTTTGAACACTAAGGCATATAATGTAACCATAAAAATAAAATTATTAAAATCATCAAAATTTGAATTTTTTTAATCCGAGTTACCAAATTATTTTTATACATTGAATTAAACAGGCATTAACCCTGACATTAAGTACACCAAATGTTTTTTCAGTTGTCTTAAAAATAAGAGAAGAACTTCATAGAGCAATGGTCATGAAAATGGATAAGTTTGAAGCAAAAAATTGATGATATTTGTACTGTTAAAATTGTTTTAAATTATATAGTTTATAATTTCTGTTGAAATTGGGATTTTTTAAACCTACAGCATAAAATTAGAATGTCCCAATCAGAGAGAGCATTTTTTTTCATGGTGACAACCAGTCATGCCTCTCTGTCAGAAGAAATATGGAAACAAATTCAGGTTATAAATTAGTGTCAAATTTATATGTTTTTAAAACTTAAAACATATGGGCCTCAGCTAAAAAACTTTATATATGAATAAATTGCAAGACTTAAAGATACTCTGGAAGCTGTACTGGAGATGGAAGCTAGCAATTTTGGATGAGGTTGTCCAAAATAATATATCTTCAAAAAAAAAAAAAGGTTAATATATATAAATCTTTATTTTCTCAGCAGTTTTTGATAAAATATACTTTAGTGATAATATGAGAAAATTGTTGAAGTTTTCAGGAAGCTTAATAGATAATAACATGTTCTTTGTCTTTAGCAACATTGCTAAAGTCAATGAAACACTTTCATAATTGCTTATCTTTCTTGCCAAAAGTCCATATCCTTTTATTTTTATTTTTGAGTGCATGAGGATACCTAAGATAATTTCAACTAAATATTGCCTCCTAATGTAAATATTTGGCCTTTAAGTTGCAATCTTTTTCCTTTTAATTTCTTTTTAGGATATTACATTTTTAATGTACGAACGTGATTCCATTGTGGTTGGGGAAGATTTTGATATAGATCTGATAGTGTCAAATCAGAGCAGTGAACAACGTACACTCAATGTCTCGCTGGGAGCTACTGTGGTCTATTACACTGGTGTTTACAAGAAGAATGTTGCCACAGATAATTTTCACATAGTGCTGGCACCGGGAGAGAAAGGTGAATGTGAATATTTTGAATAGATCAGGCCTTATGAACAGGTTTATTTAGGCGTTTATTAACACTACCCACAGATCTTTTAGCACTAATGCCCATATTAACCACACAACCCACAAATTTACCAGCACTACTAGAGCGGATAAATGTTAGTGCAAGGTCTCGCTTTGTTGGTGCTAAATAATTGTACAGTGCATTGATTATTATGGGTGTTAGTGCTTAAAGATCTGAGGGTAGTGTTAGTAAACACCTAATCTGTTTATAAGGCCTATAGATTAAAAATTGCATACTCTAAATACAAAATATTTACAAAGGGCATGTACATTCATCTACCTAGCAGGTGGGTTATAGGTACAAACTTTCAGAAGCAGCTTTCAGCTTTCTGAGCCTTATAATAATTTGTGTAATAATAATAATAATAATAATATAAAAACTTAGAGAGGGCTAAACATTCGATCTCTTTCATAATCCCATTTCCATCTTTTCATTCTCTTCCAGAAAAAAAAGTGAGTATAACTGTGAGTCCAGCTGATTATTTGGACCATCTTGCTGACCAGACTCAAATGAAGGCCAGGTGTAAGGTCAGAGTGGAGGAAACTAACCAAATCTTTGTCGAAGAGGACGATTTTGATCTGACAGTCCCTGACTTGGAGTTTGAATATGTTGGGGTAGGATGAGCTGTTCTTTATTTTATTTGATTAGTTCTGTCAGCATTCATTCCATTTTCTTTTATTCACTTAATTTAATTAGATTTAAAGTGGGGTTATTTTGTTTTATGCTAATTGAAATATATTACAAAACTACAGGAGCAATGTTTATGAAATGGTTTCGATTAAGAAGCAATTTAATGGCATTTATTCATTGTTTCAAGATATTTTTTCAAGTAAGTTGTATATCAAACAACTGTGTATAATATTTATGCATTTATTACAGCTGTGTTGTCACAAATTTTTTTTCATTAAATAATGTCTTGATGACACGTCAATTTAGGGTGACAAAAATGACCTCCATGTTGGCCAACCATTCCAACTGAAGTTTGGCTTCACCAATCCTCTTCCTAAACCTCTTACCCAGTGTATGTTTATTGTGGAAGGACCTGGACTCCAGAAAGCCATGGAGTATAAAATCAGGTAAGTGATGTGATATACAGGGTGTTCCTTCAAAAATGACCTATTTTACTTTCCATTTCAATATAAAATAGGTTGTTTTTTTATGGACCACCCTGTACATGTAAGTCCTAGTTGGTCAATTTATTTCCGTTACTCAGAGAAACATACTTATTTTTTTTTACTTAAACCCAACTGATGTTGTAAGAAATCTCAAATCAACATTTTAAATAGTCACTTTATATTTTACTCTTTTATTTGTTATAATTTCTTTGGTGGTGGTGGGAGAGCAGACATGCTGAAACTGTCGGTCCGATCAGTCATGACCGGCAAATTAAATTTGTCTGGACCAGTAAAAAATTGGACTTGGTTGGTCCTAAGGACTGAAAAGAGTTTTAAGAGCTGCAATTTTGAATTTACAGCCATCATTCGGCACACTTCACTAATAAAATTGTATAGGACCCAAAGCGTGTTTTCCCTTCCATTTCAAACCTATCACATTCACAAACAAAATAAGCTACCCTAATAATACTGGTAGTATCTAACTCAAACGAATAGGGTGATTTTTGGTCCGACAAAAAATCCATTCGGTCCGGCAAATTTTTCAGTACTGCCGGTCCAAATGTCCGACCATTCTGAATAGTTTTCAGCATGTCTGGGAGAGAGGTGTTACATAATTGCGTATGATTGTAATGACTTTTATTAGAATGTACTAAGTTTTCATTGATGTGCATTAAATTAGAATGATAATGTTTTACCCTGCCCTCTGGCATGGTACATGCAGAATGGCCTGATTTGATGGGAAACTGGGGAGCTGGCCTGATGTGATGAGAAACTGGGGAACTGGCCTTATGTGATGGGAAACTGGGGAGCTGGCCTGATGTGATGAGAAACTGGGGAACTGGCCTGATGTGATGGGAAACTGGGGAACTGGCCTGATGTGATGCCCCTAGCAAATACCTTAAGGGGGGTGGGGGGTGGGGGGGTGGGTGGGTAGTGGAACATTTTTTTAAGTCTGCAAGAGAAAGCCCAATTTTGTAAACCAGAAAATGGTTGCTGTTTATTGGATGATAAAAAAATATGGAGTTAGTTTATTGATCAATTTTGATTTATGTTGTAACTAAGACTTTTGTCTTACCAGGGATGTTCCACCTGGTGAGAAAGCTGAGCAGACAGTGACCTTGACCCCAAAGACCCCCGGTGAGAAGAACATCATCATCAGCTTCGACTGTCAGGAACCATGTGATGTCAATGGAATAGATTCAGTTTATATTGAAGAGTAGCTGTCATTTGACCTCCAATTGCTTGTCAATTCAAAAAAGATATTATGCTTTCTGCTTGCAAAATAAAACTATATGAAAAGTAGGAATTTTTACCTGCTCATGGCAATTTCAAAAGAATTTTGATATCTTAGATATTCTGTACATGCAATTTGTCTTTTCATAGATGTTTTAGCCAGATTCAGTCAGCCAGAGTTTCAGAGACCTGATGGTGCCTTTCCTGTATACAGATCAGCATAATTTCATCTGCATCTTCAGGAAGAGAAAAGTCATCATCAGTTCTCTAGAATTTGAGCTGAATTAACATGTGTAAATAAGATAAGTTAGTTGCTTTTTTTGTTGATATATACTAATAAGACATTTAGGTATCAATGCAGTGCAAGATTTTTCCTGCAAAAAAAAAATATTTATTATATAAATATGTATATTTTATAAGTTATTTTCCTGTGTATTTTTCTCTGACTAACAACCATTTGACATGTGTAAAACACATAAATTATTTTTTTGTTGATATATACTGATTAGACATTTAAGGCACCCATACAGTGCAAGATTTTCCTGAAAAAATGGCTAATTTTCCTGGGTGTTTTTTTCTGACTAGCCAACCTTTAAACATGTGTAAATAACATAATTGCTTTTTTGTTGATATATATATATATATATATATATATATATATATATATATATATATATATATATATATATATCGATTAGACATTTAAGTGCAAGATTTTCCTGCAAAAAAACATATTTTACTTATTTTCCAGGTTATTTTTCTCCCTTTCTGACACTTGCTATGACTCTTTTACAATCTGGGAAAATTAAAGTTAGGTTTTTTCAAAATCCAACATCATTTTGCGCACAGACCTTACGGTTTTGCAAGCTTCGAAAGTGAGTCAAAACTGCTGAAAGGTCACAGGCGAGATAAGTTAGGAGATGAATTAGATTATTTTCACCAAAAAAATAAATGTGGTATTTGTTTAAAGGCAGCAAAAGGTGGTGTGTGATTAAAATTTTGCATTTTATCCCTGTTAGATCAAAAGTCATTTTATTTTGTACACTTTATGAACTTCCTCTGGAAAACATACTCCTATTGTTCAACTTCCAAAAATCGTGCAACGCATGTAAATCATTTGTGTGTATAGAAAATTAAAAAACCTACACCTCAGAATAATTTTTAAAGAAAAATGCCAGAAAACCTACTTATCTGACAATATAGTCATTATTATTATTATTATATTTAACATGTGATGTTACGTGGTGTGATCATCACTGAAATCCCAGTGCAAAGTCTTCAAAAGGACATTGAGAAAACTGAATTATTAGGTATTGGAAGTCTGTGAAACAAATGTTGAATCTTATGTATCTCATATCTCTTTTTTTCTCATTAAGAACTTATTTCCTCGGTCTTCTTACAAGCAATATGTACATTCTCTCTGTGATTCTTATTTATCATTAAAGCACATTTTAGTGAATTTTGGGATAAAAAACTGCTTAACATGTACATAATTTCATAATTGCTTATAAATGTTATACATTTATTCCATGTATTTTATAACTTTTAAGGGTGTGGTATTTGCGATATAATAATCAGATAAATAAATTTTTCTACGAGTCTTTAACAAGTTTCACTTTTCATCCAACATCAGTGGAACATGCAGTATTTTAAGCCTGTATTTTGGAAATTCACTGAGTATTTCTTATCTATAGACTAAGCTAAATGTAAAAAAAAAAAATCATTCAATGGAACAGATACATACACCCTTTTTAACTGTTCACTTCAACTAGAAAAGTGTAATTTTGATTAAAAATATATTTTTAGACCATTTACATTTAAATGTTTATATGTAGTTGTTTGTCAGAATTTAGTGCTCTTCATGGGGGCATGCTATTATTTTATATAGAATAGATTAATAAAGCAATGTTACATAATAACAATGTTTTTATTTGGTCTAAATGTCATGAAATGTAGACTATACAGCAAAGAAAGATATTTTTAGAAAAATTATAGTCATCATGATTAAAATCAATAGATGCAGCATCATTGATTGATTGTTTTTCCAAATTTTGTTGTTGTCATTTTCGGATATTGAATTAAATACACAAATAATCAACTCATTTCACGCGAAAAGAATATCCTCGTGCGCTCCCCCCTCCCCTCATATACACACACAAAATGAATAATTAAAATATAAATGAATAAAAATATGGGATCGACTTGCAGAAGATATCGAAAAGTGACTTAAATATAGACAAATTCTTTAAATTATTTTACTCAGTTTTAATATGTGTGTTTTATTCGTGCATAGACAGTTTAAGTATTGACTCTGCATGTAGTGTTTACTTCTGGAAAATTACCTATGGGTGTAACAAACAAGACCATTCAATAAACGTGTGAAACTTTAACGTTTTCCTTTGTTTCAAGAAGCATAAAAAAGAAAGAAAGAAAAATCCAACAACCTTACGGTTACGCTGTATTGAAAGATTGAATGAAAATCAGGTCCTAAAGTTATATCACAATCCCGCCCCAGTTCGTTCATTCGATCTGTGAAATATCAAGTATGTTGACCTTGAAAACGCGTTTTTATTTTTATTTATATATTTTTGTTGTGTGCGCGTGTGTCATTATGACTTTATCAACCCCTAATCCTCTTTTCGAGATGGAGACTTAGTTATTGTGCCTTCTCATAAAACAGACTATAATTTAAACCGAGGCGTCCGCACGGAAAAAGGCGATCTCTTCATTATTATGTAAATCAGGTGAGGGGTTTGATGAGATGTGCTCTGAAAGGACCAAGGTCAGTAGAAGATGGAGAAGAAAGATGTCCCATGCCATATTGCTGCTACTGCCACACGAAGGCCGAAAAGATAGCACTAAAACCTACAGCAGTATCTCGTGAGTTCAGTACACATGATAGAAAATGTATTGTACACGTGGCATTTCTTAGTTTTGCATTGACAATATTTATCCGAAATGGCACACTCTACGCATAATCACCATGAGTACACCTCACTGACGTGAAGGATACTTTCTCTTAGCATGATTCCTTCAGTGCCTTTTGGGCACCCTTTTGTTTCTGATAACATTACCTTTCCATGAGGGTTCAATATGAATATATATATATATATATATATATATATATATATATATATATATATAGGCCCTATATATATTTGCATAATTTTTAAAGCTTGCGATTTGTTAATCATAACGCAAAGACACAAATTGCTGTTATGAACATACTCTGTTTTATGAGATCTGTAGACATAGTTTCATGAATGTGAATTCGTTCCTTTTATTCCAGTGACTCTAAGTAACGTTTACGAAGATACCAAGAGCGTCCTACTCAGAGACACGTTCCATGTTCGACATGTACAGGCCCACACCCACATGTGCCAAGTTCGCCTCCTATGCCGACGTTTGTCTGCTCGTTAATTTGCAGGGACGACGTTTAGTATGTCAAGTAACGTTTGTTTTTGGTTGTGACATTCTGTTCCAAAAAGTATATCAAATTAAAAGTCGAATAAATGAGCTTTTATTCACGAAATATTAAATCCATACTAAGCGTCCGCCCTGCATGTTGCTGGTTTGCTTCTTTTGGTTATTGTATGTTATTATATCGTAGTACAGTGCTCTATCTGATCATGGTGTTATGAGGGCAATTTATGTATATTTTTGGGTCTGGGTTGATACCTGTCCCTTTTTGAACCTGGAACGTTAGATTAGAAGTCCGCATTTTTAACAGAAAAATGTCTGTATAAAAATGATGAAGTGATTGTTTTAAAATTATTATATATTAATTTTATAGAAGAGAAATGTTTTTGATTTGTCACTGAAAATATGTGTGGGCAAATCTGCAACTTCTCGCTGTGACCTTGAACATTCTGAATGATATTGATTTCTGGGAGGGAAAGATATTTCAAACCCATTGCGTAATATGCATATGAGAAACTTAATTACACTTATCGCGTGTTCAGTCTCAAAGAGGAAGAGATGTAAATCTACAAAAGACATTGATAATAAAACGTATAACGCCTTAGAAATCCCAACAATATGTTACGGGCAAAATGTGCCCACGTTACTGCAGATTTGACCACACTATAACGATCTTTTATCAGTTATGAATATGGGGCTGTGAATAAACTTCCTCTGGTTCTCGATGTTTTCAGTGCTGGGCGGGGATCAAATGTCTGTTTTCTGAAACAAATTTAAATCATGGTGTGGGGTAAAGATTGCCATCCGAAATAAACTTAATTTAATATTGCATTAGTAGTAGAATGGAGATATTTGTTGCGTATATGATAAGAGAACTGTTCCTATAGTTGGCTACAAAAAATTCCCAGGATTGTGGTTTAGTACTTGTATCACAAAACAGAATTGTCGAAAAACAAAAATGGGAAATGGACTTCATTTAGATATTGCCTGTCCATTAAATTGTTTCTGTAGGACTGACAATAATCATAGCCTTTTGCAAATATATTTTCAAAATGACATGAGCTGCCGCAAAGCCCAAATTATGAGTATTCTGAAAGGATTCAGTGGGTTTTCAAACCGTCAACTTTTTTCAATTTTTGCTTAAAAATATAGTGAACAATTGATAATTCTTGATTATAATCTAAAGATTTTTTTAAAATTAGATTATTGGATTTATTATTTTATCTGTTACACTTAAGTCCATTCAAACAGTTTGTACAGTAATTTATTTAACAATATTACGAGATTTTCATCTAAAATGTTATTTCTAAGTATTTTGTTCCTCCAAATGGCGAATTTGATATTCTACCAAAGTGTATGTAAACCTTAATGCTTTGTTTGGTTTGAGTTTTTAAAGTGAAAAATATGCCTTAAGTGTGCAGAGGAGCGTTTTAATTAAAGCTATTATATATTATTATACATTTAATTTTTTCGGGACCAAGGGGTGATTGAGAAAAACAGGCTTGGTCAGATATCAGTCCTGCATGTCCATGTTGTGTTATTTTGTCATCACTGAACACCGAGAACCAGAGTTTATTTTAGGTGAATGTGAAAAGTCACTACATGCACGTACTCCGATTTTTACGTAACCTTTTCAGTTTTGTTTGTATGTTATTCTGAATTTGGCTAAGACTTGGATAATCTTGTAAACGCCTATGTCTTTATGTCGCTCCTGATCCAAATGCTTTGCAAATGTAAATTTTCATCCACAATTACGCCAAATGTGATATTCATTTTCGGATTTAGTCTAAAAAGTAATAATAATACCGATTGCCAAACAACCAGGAATCTTACAAACTTAAAAAATAAATGGCTATTGTTCAATTTGGTGTCCAAACATCAACAAGACGACATAGGACAAGGTGTGCTTACATGCGCGTGTGCAGTTATGTACGAATGAAACAGCAGATTATATGTATTTGTAACAGTGTTACAACCTCTTAATTTGGACGGATATGTTTCTGATTGAATTCGATGAAGACAATACACTAATGTCCAATTTGTTACAAAATCCATTTTGTGTTTGATCATTTCTTGCCAAAGCCTTTCAGAATGTTGTTTTTGAGCTTTTTTTCGTAAATCAAAGGATTTTGTCTTTGAGTAACACTGTTCAAAATGCATAAAATTTTGTTTTATTTCATTTACAGATATATATACTTTTTTCTGTTTGTTAAATCTAAATGTATGTTAATTTAGAGCACAATTGTTATATTTTCATTATTTTTGTTAAAAATTTAAAGTTGTAAATAATTCATTTTGACAATAATAATTTTACAAATGCTTTACTTCGTTCAAAACTTGCAAAATTTCAATTCTAGTTACCCAAGCTCACCTCGAACCCTCGACCACTTGCTTAATATTCTGCCTTCTTACCCACTAAGCCAGTGACTCGTCTTGCTTTCATTCTGATCGTCTGGCCCTTTTGACGCGGTCTAAATTACTTATTTGGATTTTTTTGGCAAAAGGTAATTTGCTGGGACCTAGAAGTGCCAGGTTTCGAACCCAAGTCTTGCTGGGTCCGAGTCGCGCGTGCTATCCACTCTCCTAAGTGTTCCCGCCCACCCACCCCTGGTAGACTTTTCTTTTATAGTAACGAAAGGGAAATTTTAAAAGCCCCCCTGGAAAAGAATTTAATGTTCCAAGTACCCGAATTGAAACCCCACCCTTATAGTTCCGCTGAGCCAATGAAAACGCTAAGTCATGTTTGCATATAATTGTAAAGTATTTTATTTCGAGCAAAATAAACTGCCACTGATGTATTCTCATATTTTCAAACATCCACTTGTCAAAGATTTTTAAAATATTTTAATCACAATAAGTTTTGAATATTCAGCTACATGTATCTAAAACAAAAATATTAATATCTGCTCTGAGACTCGCTCAAGTTTTATTTGATAAATAAACTATCTAATGAACTACTTGGCTAATGTTTGATATGAGATAAAAATATTAATCAGACTTTTCCATTTCATTTTTAACAAAAACAAAGGCAGTTCTAGTAGCTGTCTCACCCTCGTGACCATGGGTAAATATCCAACGAGATTCACTCTAACATGATAAATTATTATTTTAAAAGTCACAATAATACCTAAAATTCCTAAGAATTTCAAAATGTGGCCTTCTTTCAAAATAACCTGTATCTGCCATTGTTTTTGTTTCATTTTATTCATAAGCTGCTGTGAATTTTTTCAGGATATGGCTTTTTCTACATCTTATACAACATAAAATCCCAACAGTTATTGCTTGTTTTGCAAAAAAGGTCACAAGCCGTTTGTGAAATTTATTTCAACATAAAACAGCAACCGATACGTTTAAATACACAAGAGATACACTTCAATGGGGAAAGTGAAAAAATCCCGTAGAAACGTCGATTATTGAAAAAAAAATGCCATTTTAGCAATTGCAACATGTAATTATCAAACCTAGGCAGAATGGAGGGACAAACCATGGTATTACTTATAACACCTTGCTTTTTAAGTCCAAAGATGTGAAACAAATTAAATAAATTATTTGTAACTTTCTGAACAAAAATAATGTTCTTTTGCGAGATCATAAACATTATTTTTGCATCTGCTGCTCGATATATTGAAGGTGGTGTCGAGGTAGAATTATTAAGGAGCAGGAGAGTTTTCAAAATAGGAAAATTTGGATCACATGACTGTTCCCTTCATCTTAATGCACGCGAGATCTGTTTAACAAATTAACGTTACAAATGTAAGCCATAATTAACAAATAATTACAAAAAATATTGCACATTCTACTCAACTCACCTTTAGCAAAATAGGCAATATTAGGATTACAACCAGATGAGCAAATTTACAAAAATCTTTATTATATCTTCGTTCTTTTTATGCACAGTTTAACCGGTAGCCTTGGATTAGCCAAAGCAGTTTTTAACTACATGTAATTTTGCAAATTGAGCCTTAAACGTGTGAACTTTATATACTCCATTACTCAAACAAAATGATCAGTTGTGGTCCGTAAAAATGACACTTTTCACTCAACAAGACAGCAAGTTTCCAAGCTTCAAAAGATTATAAAGATACGAGTTTTAAGCAACTAGATTTTGAGTCTTCCTCGCTATGGAATTAAGACTTGTGAATTTCACACGTGGCAATAAAATAATAGAAATTTGGAACCCCAAACGGGGTTTTCAGATCGTAGTTATCCAAACAGTTTTTGGACACAGTAAACCTAAAGGCAAAATTGCTGAAATTTCTAGAATTTTTGGTTCCTTTATAAAAGGTCTAACCGCATTGCATGCCTTTAAAATTGAGAACTAAATTCCAGGAGCGAGTGAAAATATTATAAATTCCAAGTTCTGAGTGACGAGTGAAATGCTCGCTATTTAAAAATAAAAAAAATCTTTTTTTATTATTTTGATATATTTTTGTCAACTAAGCATTAAACAATATTGAAAATGGATTGAATTCATTATGTATTATTTGTAAGATCAATGACAATGAAAAGGCCAAAATGAGCTTCAGTTTTCCTGGACTAGAAAAATAAGTTTTCTGTTTTTTGAGCAGTATATTTAGAGTGATGTAAACGTTAAGTCACATTTTGCTGCCTTGCTAAATAATACCGCATTTAACGTTTTACAAACGTCACTAGAGCAAAACGTGTTTAAAGGCATAAGGGCGATTTTATTCCTTGGCGAAATAAAACGAGTTTTGTTACCAATGACTATGCAGAGTTAAATATGCTTCGTTTTAAATTTTTTACAAAAAGCTTTAAATTTTGGAGGTAAAAAATCATGACAAATTGTTTTGGACAATTGTTTTATTTTGATTAGGCAACGTTATAGTGGCATTAGCTAAGACTCTAAATGAGAAATATCAAATTTACGTTTAAACATTACTTGCAAATGGCGCTAGCAATTCGCCCCTATGCCTTGAAAATGGCTCCTTTTGTTATCAGTGACGCAAAAAGCAGTGCAACTAGGTCACATACTTCAATGTACTGAAATAATACATAATATGGTACTTTTTGTGAAATCATGCCAAAATTCGAAATGGAAGAAGGCCTACATAAGCTTTATCCCGTTCTTTAATTTTCAATTGTGACTATTTTGTTGTACATAATAATGACACAATCTTTTTACAAACCACTTACTTAATTTCAAAAGCCAAAATTTTAAAAGAGCCACTCCACAGAATTTTCCCCATCCTGACTTTTTTCGCAGGTAAAAATTTACTGCTATTCCTAATTCTACCGATGTAGTTTAAAATTCTGTGTGGTTAGCATGAGGCACAACCGCAATTTTCACTGTCATGAGGTACGTAATGATATAAAGGAGCCATGGAGGACACAAAATGTCACGTGGGGAAAATATTGATGGATGGCAAAACCCAATGTTCAACATAATCAAACCCATTTTTTGAATGATCAGATATAATTTTTGACAAATACCTAATCCCATTGTCTTACAACGTTTCGTTGAATCGGTTAAACCTGAAATATCCATATACTTGGTATCCTGACCGCCTAGCATCCACACCCTGGTCACTCAGAACGGAAGAAGAAGTGACATCTCTTTCAAGGGTTCAGGATTGAAATGACTCATAGGGGTAGTAGGCAGGAAGAGCTAGGTGACCGCCCATTTTATTTACCAATTACCATAATTTGACAGGCAATGTTTGATTAACAATTTACTAAAATAGGCCTAGTAATGCACAGGAAGTTTTTGTTTCCCACACATTTCAAAATACACTTCATTAAATTAATTAAATAATGTCTCAGACCCTTACACACCCCCAAAATAAAATGGCATCATGTAGGTCACTGGCTATCCTTATATGGTCTTCTATATGCTGCAATCTGAGCAGTTTTTGCCAGGTTTGACAAACCAAACCGTTCTATAGCGCCATCTGGAGGGGAACAGAACTGATCTTCTCTGCTGCAATCGGTAGCTTAACAGATTGTAAAAAATATTTAGTGTGTGCATTTACAAAATTACGAATTATGTCCAAGGTGTGTGTGGTAAACAAGACGATTTCTGGCGTTTAGCGTCTAAATTCTACAGAATATCTATTTATCTTATAATAAGAACAACAACGGCGGATTTCTTATATATATAAATGTATTCTTATATAGGTTTTTTATTTTTATGGATGACATCCTGCGCGCGCACCAATTTTCGCCCGTTCTCAAAAAAAAAAAAAAAAAAAAAAAACCCCCCCCCCCAGCCCCCAACCAAGTAGATTGAATTTGCCAGGAAATGAGCTTTCTGCGTATGCGTATTATCGCCACGTGGAAATGCGGCTGCTCTGCCGTCAAATTCATCTCTAGGATTTCTTTCAAATTACACAACAATAAAAGTCATAAAGAGAACGGGCGCCGTCGTTTTGGATTAGTATGCCATTGATATTGGGCATGGAGATATCACCTTTTTACAATTGTGCGAAAGGCTGGCGGCGGCCGAAAAATTTCTGTGGCATTCTGTACAAAGCAGCATAATACCAGGTTTTCTGTAGCGAAAAAAGGGTCGACAAGGGCGTCGAGGTATTTGGTGGGCTGAAGGTCGGACAGGCCACCTGACAGTTTGGCTGCTTCGTGTGAGTTGAAGTATGCAAAATGGCATCGTCCGGAATGACCTTTAATAGATTAGGTAGTATTAAGCATATCTTTGCATCATTTTTTTAACATTTCTGTGAAGTGTTCAAAATGCTTTAATATTCTGAGAGTACAAATAAAGACACGCTGTTTGATTGATATTTGTTTTATTGATTGCTATACATGTACCAACTAAATGCATGAAATAAACTTAAATAGATTTGGTAATATGAAGTATATCTATTCATGACTTTTGTTTTTTACATTTCTACGAAGTATTCACAATGCTTTAATATTTTGAGAGCACGGATAAAGGCATATTGTTAGTTTGATACGTGTTTCTGTGGTAAAATTTGTGTTTCCAGCTGTGTACTGACAGCATTCCTTTTCTTAAGCAGTATTTTTTTTTTTTTGGACTGTTTTTTTTTTTCGCCCTCTCGCACCGATTTTGGGGTACCCAGAGGATGTCATCCATAAAAATAAAAAAGTGTGGCCTAATGGAAAATTTCTGAAACTGCCAATATGTTATGGTAGTCTCTTAAAAAATCTCATTGGTTTTTAACTACCTAGTTGTATGGTGTCCAATATCAGGTTATATTTGTTTGGAAAAATGATAACTTACCAAAATCGAATGTTTATTCATTTTAATTGTACATTTTGGCGCTTCAATCTAATAAAATATTTAATTTTTTTCATAAATTAATTTTATATGTATTCACTGAGAATGAGATCAATAAGATTTAATAAGGTAAAGTTTTTGTAAGTCTAAGATTTTTTGATAAAAATCCTGACATCCCCGACAAACAGATTTCCCCCGATTTTAAATTTGTCATTGTGACATCTGAGCACCAATGGAATTTTTTTTTTTTTTTTTTGTAAGCGTGTTATTAGGCTTTCCAGGATTTTAGAACGTTTATTGTTATTTTTATAGATCTACACGTATATTTAAAATTCTATCTAGTCTAGAGCGGAATGTTACTATACAGTAGGACACATACTGTCTCGGCGTAGGGTTTTTACGTCGTTTTTTCACGCGCCATTACGTTACGTCGCATTCGTTTTGTGAAACAGTGGAAATTCGACCGAAAAATGTCAATATTATCTGCAGAAGTAAATATCTAATACTTCCAATCAGATGTTATATTAATTGGGTATTTAAGCTTCATACCCATGTAATATTTTATTTTGAAATGTTTCATTTGACTGAGTTTATGTTCGCCAAACTCACACGTCGCGGTGACATTTTTCCTTGACAACATCGTAACTTTCCTTATAATTTGCAAACTAGAGAGTGTGCGGGAAATTCCAGAGCCTGAATAATGTGTTTAAAAGCCATAATTGTGTGGCTAAATTTTTATTCAAATCTATCCTTGTAAACAAATGCCTCAGCTGTTTTCGTAGGAAGATAGTGTAAAAGTCAGGATTTGACGTCATGCATAGCCCAAGACGAGCCCAACTGAATGTTTGTTTACATTTTCACCTATTTGCACTTTGGCGAATACTTGTTTTAAATATGGTCGGTAATTCTATTTTCATGTTGATATATGTTACTGTCTGTATAAGGTTTAGTCCTAATTCCATTTTACGATGTATACGACTGATATTTGTATAAAAACAATATCTAAGGAGCTGGTCAAAATTTTCAGTGGTAAATGTGCAAGCTTAAATTGGCTAATATATGTATTTCTAAATGTTATCTGTGTTTTATGTGACATTGATAAGATAAGTGGATTGTTTTCTTCATTTTAATTGGCAAATAAGTATTTTTAATAAGCATATATTTCTTTAAAATCCTTTATTCAACATATACAACATACTGAAACATGTTGAACAATTTTATCTGGCGAGTTATAATAGTAGAAAAAAATAATAAATTAACATGATGATAGTAATAAATCCACCTTCAAAACCAAGGCATCATGCTGTTAAAATCTACACCATGTGTTGCATTGTCAGTGATATAATTTATAAATGCAATTTTTGATTGTTTTATGTTAAAGAACTTCTCTGTAGGCATTTGGCAATTAAAATATTTGAAGACATTGTATATAACCAGGGCACTAAATTTGCATTTATTATCTAGTACAACCGGCTGTTTAAAAACACATGGACTTTCTTGTTACAGTGAATACTAGTTCTACTATATGAAAGAAAATGAAAAGAAAAATGTCACAAAGCATATTTAAGCTTTGTGATCATGTCTCATAATGTTTATAATTATTATTTAAAGATACAGTGTCATTTTCAACATTAATCACAAAATTATAATTTTGCATGTTTTTTTACAAAATCATGAATTCTTAGAGAGGACATGATTAAACTGCAAAATATCTGTTTCCCTTGTTTTCTTTTTCTTTTGCCATTCCTTTGCTGTCTTTCTCTTTGAATAATAAGCCAACAATTAAGTGGTAAACCATGGGCTATTGGTTTTCTGCAATTATCAACTTTTATTGAAAAATACAGTGACTATCAAGGCTATGCCTTAAGTTGCTTTAGATCTGTCCAAATACTCAGTAAATATATCTTTCATATCTCTATCAATAGAGGTATAGAAATAAATACATAAACAAAGGTTGCTTAATTGATATCATCATGATCACTTTCACATTATGTAGCACCCACTTTTCCTGTTACTTGCATGAAACTCTTCATTTTCACCTGCAATGAAAAAATACCACTACTACATAAATTATTAGAGACCATGGTTAAAGATAAACATTTTCATTTACATAAATTGTATCAAAACTTACTACAGAAGACCACAACCGATCCACACATACAGGTAGTTAATGGTACCGGGGGCACATAAGGCACCGTTACAACAAAGTTTACTATGAATTACATAATAATGCTTTCCTGGGAACTAACATGATGATGCTCAAAATTTTTCTACTGTAGATTTGCATTGTGGAATGTACTTTGAGATATAGCTGTATAACAATTAGAAGTGTATAATTGAAGATTAAACATGTACCCCGTATACTTATCAAATGAATCTTGGCAGGTGCTCGCGCTGGTAAACTGCTTTCGTATCATTATTCAGACTTGCCAAAAATTAAGTAAATCTGTTGACTAAAGTGATTTAAATGAGTCGGGGTAGGTCACACGGTGCAGAATGAACAACACCCCCTATTAACAAAACTACATGTATGATGTATACTATTTAACTTACAACTTGGACATATCCGAATGTACTGTATATACCGTACATGATCTTGAAGTTGAGGGGAAGGCATACACTTTTTTCGTATAAAGTATAACTTCTGAATTCTGTTGAAAATCTATACCTACCTCATTATAATCTTCATATATAGTTTACATGTGTGGGTCACAAATTTCCGCAAGTTTTGGTGCAATTCGAAACTGGCCGCACAATTCACTCCGCCTGTCAACCCTCGTGATAAAATTGCGGGATTTCCAATGAAAAAAGGTCAGACAAACTCCCGCAAAACGAGAGGCAAAATTGGTTCTTCGGCATTAAATTTAAGTTGTATTTTTATTATTTCATGCAATCATTGCCCTAATAAACTGAAAACCTTATTTGTGATCAAACTGGAGACTGGCAAACCAAAGAGTGTGCGGGATTTTCCTTTAAAAATTGAAAACCTTTATACTTGAGCAAACTTTTTTCGCAATTTAACCAAATTTTATATTTGTAAACAAATTTCTCGCATTATAGTCCCTCCCTAGACATATGCGTTTTTGGTTCTGTAAAAAATTCCGTCCTCTGTATTCAGGACGCGGTGGAAAGAATTCTTTACGGTTTATTGGTAAAACTATGCTATTTTTCGACAGAAGAACAAATGTTTATTCACTTTTTAAAATATAGACCTCGACCCCGGATTATGGAACGATATTTGACGTTTTTCAGCTTTGCACAGTCTGTGTATAAAAATGAACGTAAACTAACCTCTAATACTTTGCATGTAGCTACGATAGAGCTTTATTTACTATCGTGTAAAGCTTAATCCATATGATTGGGGTTATTATTGGAGAAAAACGCTAAAATAATGGTTAACTTCGTGTTGTTCTCAAACCCCGGATTATAGAACAAAACCGGAAGTGCGCAGATAACGTCGCGTCAGTGTGTGTTAGATAAGATGCAAGGCAATATGTAGTGCAAGGGGTCTATAAAAGACAATAAAACGACGAATGCGCTTTATATTGCGAATATCAATGAAAATAACAGCTGTTATTGTTCATATTAAGTTGGTCGTTTATTTTTAAACACAAATATTGCTGAATAATGGAATAGCCCACTCATTCACTACTGCCTTGAATCGGATTATGGAACAAAACGAGAAGTTGCCGCTACGTCGGAGTATCAAAGCGATGTTTAGTAGTCAGATAATTTAAAATGCCAAATTGAAAATACTGTATCCATAATTATGAATTAAAAGAAAAATATTGATATTTCTCATTTTAAAACTCATCTATCATTCGTTTGATCTGCCTTAAGTAAACAACGCCAGTAATCATTCAAAATAAAAGCTTTAATTCATGGTGACAAAAGTGGCAATTAACATTAACAGCTCACATATCATTAACAAAGAATTTATCGAAAGTGTGACAAATGCAATAAACAAAAAAATTGCGGAGAACTCGCGTAACAATGCTGTAACTTTACAAAGAGATGAATGTATTCATCTTTCTGAAGAGTGCTGTGACTTTTATGAAATGGATCTAACCTTTAACTCCTTAAATTGAAATCACTGCAATCATTCTAATATTACACTGTCTTGCCCTTCAAGAAAACAAATGAAGAGGCACAAAAGTTATGTACATTACTATACTATATCTCAAATCAAACGTGCACTGCAACTCTGTTCACCATTTTTACGTTGCGTTGTGTGTAACGCACAAGAACATATCATTCCGTCTGTGTGGTATTGTCTGTCTTGTCTGTTGGGCGTCCCAAGTCGTCGTAAACTGTCTGCGTTGCCATGTCCCTCTTGTCATTGTCGTCTGTCTCGCATTCCATAAGCAGAGTGCATACTGTCTCCGTCTTAATCGTCATATCTTTGTTTTCTATAAATTTTGATTCGTCAATTGCACTTTTGTCCAGTGGATATATACCTGTGGTTTTGAAGGCATTTTGCAATTTTAAAGGAGTATATGCTTTGGCACGTGCCGATTTAAGTATTGCTGGGAATGTACTCNGGAAGACGTTGAAAGGGGCATCGGCAGAAATATCTGACGCGGGGGTCTGCCAGGCTAAAGAAGTGCTCAAATTGATGTGTGGAAAATGATTTACGCGCAAGGGCGATTAGAGTCCACAGTTGTAGATTAGATAATATCACAGTAATCAACATGAAAAATGTTAATATATCTCCTTTACGGTGATTGATTTTTACTTACTGTTTTTATATATATTGTTATTACAATGAGATCAGTCCTTCTTATATTTGAACATATATTTGTATATTTTTTTGCTGTGATCCCAAGTAAACTGGTATGTTTTAATTCAGACCCAGTCTTGAAAGTCCAATTAGGGAGGGGAATGACCACAGTACGCGGGAAGCTAAATCTATACTTGATCGGAAAGACGTAGTAATACTGCAACTACAATTTTAAGCTTAGGCATAAAAGGGTAGTAAACCCGTAGACCCTGACCTTTCCGGTAGAGCTTTACACCGTTGAAAAGGCTTGTAAAGAGAATATTCAGACCCATTTCCTGAAGAGTAAAAGAGCTGAAAATTGACTTTTCGTGCTGTGTTAAGCGCAAGAGACCAGCATGGCTGATTTGACTTTATGGTGACTACTGTTAGCTATTCTGTTGTTCATATCCAAGAGCCTGTCGCTATTTTAAAATTATGGCACAATTTACCTTTTTTTGAGCTGTTGGACTTTCATATGATCGTAAAACATCAATTGTTACTATTTTGGAAGTACATAATTAATTTCTGGTGTTATTCTGGTGACAGAGGATAATAAAAAAAGGCATAAGATGATTCCAAGATGAATTTTCTTGTAGTTGTCATATACTGAAGATGTTTTGTGCTTGTTCGTCTATTGGAAACAATGAGAACTATGTAGTCGCCTTATGGATTTCTATTGGTAGTGAGATTATTTGTCTGGCCAAATCATGCTAGGAATGATCACTGGCACTGTCAACTAGGAAAAGAGGCTGCTTCCTCGACTTTTTTGCTTTATCCCTCTTGCCTACCTGCGCAGCTGCTGCTTTCTAGTTGGTTTTGCAGATTCTTTCTTTTGTGTAAAGATACCACTTTCCTCTGATGCGACATGTTCTCATGCATTGACGTTTCTCTGGAAACTAGATTTTAATATATTGTTTGACTGTTCCTCATAGGACACTGACAAAACCTCAATTCTTACTGGCTGTTGTCTTATTGGCCTACCAGAGCTGATCATGCATGTTTCTTTTTGCTGTGTTGCTGGATGATTTTTCAGACAAGATCTGGAGCTATTTCAAAGCAAAGTCCATTTGCTTGTCTTTCACGGGCATTTACGCATCAACACAACTAACCAAGTTCCATAGTATTATTAGACGACACATTTTCCACCCTTCAAATCTTCTGCACTATATTTAACATGCAAATGCAAGCCCTAGTAAATGTACATGTGGCTTTTTTGGTTAAAGATTAATAATATAATACCACTATGTATATATATTTATTGCTTACCTTTAAATTATTCAGTATCTTTTAGTGTATGGTCACTTAAGATAAATCTAGATGATATATTTGAGCATGTGGTTCGGGTTCCACATTTTTGTAACAGACTCAACAGACTACAACCTTATATTACCTTTTTATTATCTTCTGTCACCAAATTAGCACCGGAAAATTACTTTTGAGCCCCCAGAATAGTACCATTTACCTAATACAAGCGAATAACTGTCCCACAGTTCAAAGGTTATAAATTACACCAAATTATTAAAATAGGGATATGCAACCAACACTTGATTATGGAACAAAACCGGAAGTGCGCATATAACGTCGCGTCAGTGTGTGTTAGATAGGATGCAAGGCAATATGTAGTGCAAGGGGTCTATAAAAGACAATAAAACGACGAATGCGCTTTATATTGTTAATATCAATGAAAATACCAGCTGTTATTATTCATATTAAGTTGGTCTTTTATTTTTAAACACAAATATTGCTGAATAATGGAATAGCCCACTCATTCACTACTGCCTTGAATCGGATTATGGAACCAAACGAGAAGTTGCCGCTACGTCGGAGTATCAAAGCATTGTTTAGTAGTCAGATAATTTAAAATGCCAAATTGAAAATACTGTATCCATAATTATGAATTAAAAGAAAAATATTGATATTTCTCATTTTAAAACTCATCTATCATTCGTTTGGTCTGCCTTAAGTAAACAACACAAGTAATCATTCAAAATAAATGCTTTAATTCATGGTGACAAAAGTGGCAATTAACATTAACAGCTCACATATCATTAACAAAGAATTTATCGAAAGTGTGACAAATGCAATAAACAAAAAATTTGCGGAGAACTCGCGTAACAATGCTGTAACTTTACAAAGAGATGAATGTATTCATCTTTCTGAAGAGTGCTGTGACTTTTATGAAATGAATCTAACCTTTAACTCCATAAAATGAAATCACTGCAATCATTCTAATATTACACTGTCTTGCCCTTCAAGAAAACAAATGAAGGGGCAAAAAAGTTATGTACATTACTATACTTTATCTCAAATCAAACATGCACTGCAACTCTGTTCACCATTTTTACGTTGCGTTGTGTGTAACGCACAAGAACATATCACTTGTATGTTTGTTTTGCGGTACTGATAAAAATAAACAATATAAATCTTTTTTTAATTAATTATAAAAAAAAATGATAAAAAAGGCCTACTCTGAACACCGCCAGCAGTTATTACAGAGGAAAACGTCCAAAAATGTCGGGGTTTTGGCGCAAGTAAGATGTTCTTGTGCGTTACAAACAACGCAACGTAAAAACTCATACACTTCCTCCCCCANCAATTTGTATCAGGTCGTAACGTGCGTCTGCATAGCGCGTTTGATACATTGTAGCAGACGCTTGAAACTTACGTGGAACGGGGATTTTTTACGCTCTGCATGCTGGGTAAAAAGGGCAAACTTCCGGTTTTGTTCCATAATCCGGGGTCGTTCCATAATGCGGGGTCGAGGTCTATGACTGACGGGAGTTGCAACGTTGTGCAACGTAAAAAAGAGAAAATGTGTGACGCAAACGTCAAGCGGATAACGTGAAATGACACCACGTGCGCTTGACGTTACGTGAGTTGTGCGTTCGCGACAGTCTCAGGCACCGTCTGTCCAGGGGCAAAATGTCCGTGTTATAACATTGCCTCCACGATGATTTTATACTGAAAAATAGGAATAAACGTTTTAGACTCTCACTGTTTATTTCAAGTCTATCCATTAAGTTGACGTAAAGTTCAGAATTACCTTTTTGACAAGCAGGTAAGTTGAAATGAAACGGTAATGATTTTGGTCGCAAATTAGGTGAAATAACGCAACCAAAATCTATATTTATTTTCAGATTTTAATTGGGCTTATTCAGGATCAAAATTCCAATTTGACTTAGGAAGATTTAAATCAGGTGACAAATGTAATCCTGACTATTTAATTGTTTATGACATATATATATGTTTTTAACCTCATACCCAGGCGAGAGTCCTGCTTTTTTCCATTCACTTCTTATGATGTTGTCTTTCAGGTGCCCACTTCATTATAGTGGCCATGAGTACAAAAGATGGCGTGTATCCTATATAATCTAGTTGTTACATTTCAGGAAGAATTTGCGAATACAAACATAGCATTTGAAAATAAAATTTGACTATGGTCGATTTTACACCAGCCTAGATTTCAATCTGTCCTGCAACATATATATATATATATATATATATATATATATATATATATATATATATATAGTCCCGCAACGTTGTTCTGGAGGAGCCTTGTCTTTGACACTATGCTTTTTGTAGATCCTGCCCATTTTTTCTGAAATTTCTTTACAATGAGGGAGATACTGTACCCGTTGGCTAACAGCATGAAAGATTTTCGGTTTGTCTTTTTCTTATGATTCAACTACCCAGCTAATGAACGTTTTTGCTCAATCTTATTCCGTATTAGACGATGTAACAGCCTAACAAGACGAGGTCACCCATCACCCCTTTACACAAACGTATCACCTTTAATTTCGTACGGATTTATTCATTTGAAATATTTAATATAATTTGAGTCGCAACGTAAACGTTCGAAATGAGGCTCTCTAGAAATGAACTCTTTTCAGGTATGATGGCCTTCTCACAAATTGCAGCTGTCTTCTTGTGTTGCTTCTTGACTTTCCATCTCACGCCTACCAGTGCATGTATGTATTTTAAAAACGCCTCAAAAGTACTACACAAAGGTTTAATGCTATCAATCATTACATATTGCTATTGTCGTTTCACCCCTTATCAGTAGAATATGGGTTTTTTTTTCAAATCAGCGAATTAAAGAAGTTTTCATAAATTCGTTTTCGGCATGTCTGTTCAATTTTAATTTTGATTTTACTCAATAAGTTTTGGTAAGATAAAAAAGCTTGTAATAACCACTCGGTAAAAATGCTGATTAAATTTACAGATATTTGTGGTTTGGGAATTTTAAAAATAGAAATCTGTAAGTAGGTCTAGTAGAAGTCTGCAAAACAGTACAAGATATTTCTTTAATTTTTCTTATTTCTGGCGAAAACCCTGCAAACCTTTCCGTTTACTTCTAACGATATATCAAATTATGATGCATTATCAACCACGTTTAAATGAAATTAAAATAACATTTTTCTTGAACAGGGGACTACATTTCATATGCCGGCGCGGAGGGCGCACAATACAAGGGCTGCTATGCTAGACCCAGCCCGGCCCTCTTCAACAGTCATGAAAAGAGGGGGGAGAAACTCGAAGTTGGAGACTGCACAGACTTCTGCAAAAAGCAAGGAACTAAATATGTAGCACTGAGCCATTCGAGGTAAGCTACAAAAAATGTTATTGGAATGTGAATTACCCAAAATCTAAAATGAGGACTTAATACAGCTAGTGTGTCAAACATTATTTCTGTTGCCAGTTTTTGGCGTTGTGTAATTCACAAGCATGTTTGCATGCCTGTGTCCTTTCATCAATTCTTGCTCATTGATTAGTATCTTTAATATTTCGTTCGATAGATTCACTGTGCAAACTTCAAAGCGACAAAAGTTAAACTGTCATAAAAACCGCCGTTATCCTTTAAAAAACTTTGATCAACCAAAGTCCAAATGTGAATCATACTGGTATTTCATGTGAAAAAAAAAAAAAAAAAGAACGCCATTAATGATGATTTCACTTTTAAATTGAAGGGGGATCAACATATGCCGCTGTTTGAAAAACAACGTTCATCTCCGTCAACTTAGGGAAGTGAATAAATACGCATGTGGCGTTAGTTGCCAAAAATCGCAGCTGCCTTGTGGAGGTTTTTTTGGCCGTACGAATCTCTACAAGATAGTTAAAAGAACACCGAAGAAACTTCAGCGGAAACGATCCCGCCGAATACGTTATAGGTATGTAATCGGTCGTAGAAGATATAGACCAAGGTATCGGCCAAGGCCAAGATATATAGGGCATCAGCGACGTGATAATGTCAGGGACAGTCGATCGAGAAGAAGAAGACCAAGGCCAAGACCACGACCCTCTCCCCTTTTAAAGCGGCGAGTTCAAAAAGTTACACGACCATCTAGCTTCTCAATCCGCAAACCTCCCCCAAGACGGAAACCCATCCCTAAACCGAAAATTGTAGCCGTTGAAGTGGAACGCAAACCAGTTAGTAAACCAAAAGTGGTGTCAGTTGTCGTTGCGAAGCCGAAGCCTAAAAAGAAAGTTACAACTGTTAAAGTCGAACCCAAACCAGTTAGTAAACCTAAAGTTGTGGCAATCCAAGTGGTGCCTAAAACGATAACGAAGCAAAAGGCGTGCGGGGGGAACAAAGGAGGATGAAGGAAATGGTGAGGAAGAGGAGGATGAGGATGAAGATGAAGGAGACGAGGAAGGTGAAGAGGAGGAGGAAGAAGAGAAAAAATAATAGCAAGTCTTTAATAATACGCACGTTTGAAAGATGTCAAATTCACAGAAGAGTTTTGAATGAATTCGTCTTACATTGTCCAAAATGTTAACTCGTGCTGTTAAGCTTTCGAGCAGTTTAAGTTAACGCAGTAAATGGAAGATGGCTGACATTCTGAAAAGAACTTAAATTAAAAAAAACAGCGTGGTAAGACAAACCATCGCACACGTTTTTCAAGTTACAATTGGAAGCAAACAAACGGCTGTTGTTTTTATGAGAGAAAAACTGCGCACTTGATAACCTGTTTTTAATAAAAACTAAGTGTATTGTTAGCACATTACNAAAAAAAAAAAAAAAAACAGCGTGGTAAGACAAACCATCGCACACGTTTTTCAAGTTACAATTGGAAGCAAACAATTGTTTTTATGAGAGAAAAACT
Organism: Lingula anatina; assembly: GCF_001039355.2. Next base: position 4,384 of record NW_019775757.1, on the reverse strand, counting down.
GCGCACTTGATAACCTGTTTTTAATAAAAACTAAGTGTATTGTTAGCACATTACACATTTGTGTTTATTATTTAAACTTTGTGTTTAAATAATGTACATAGTACGCCCCAAGGTATAATTTGAAAAATATCATGATCAATCCCTAGGGTATAATATAAAAAAAACAAAACAAAAAAGATCAATTTCCTAGTATAATTTGTAAAGTGAACATGTTAGATCTTCATGCACCATTTCAATATGTTAAAATGTGCACGTCTTAATGTTTCGCAGAGAGAGAGAGAGAGGGCATGTATAATTTTTAACATGTGTAGCATCTGCGGCGTGAATGGATCTCGGTCTGCGGTAGGTTTAAAGTACGTCTCGGAGACCAGGGGCCGGTTTCACGAAGCAGTAGTTAGTTATACCCCCTTTACACTGGACGGCGTCCTTTCTGCGACCATGGAATTTGGCATCCCTGTGGTCTTAATTAGGAGGCAGGAGCATTGGTTTTGCATCAAAATGAATGCTCAATGATCGGCCAGTTGTCGGCACGTAAAGTATTATAATTTTTTAACTCTCAAATGGGGTCGTACTGCTGGACGCAGAAAGGACGCCGTCCAGTGTAAAGGGGGCTTTAGCGATCGGTCGTTAGCCTCTCGCTAGTTATGAGTGCCGTTTCACGAAGCAGTCGCCAGTTCTCTCGCTCGTTATTCAGTAGCAGTAGTAGTAGGCTTGTTAAGGACCAAAAAATGGCCAAACACTGCATTTTATAGTACAAATGTCGAACTTGGCATAAATGTTCCTTGGGCCAAAAGAAAATTTTTTATCCAAAGAGACGCGCTCTATCGATTCATAAATTAGCATAAATTATGCAAATTAGGTGCCAAAATATATAATATTTCATATTCCCATTAATGTTTGGCCTAGAAACATGTATACACACANCCAAAAGAAAATTTTTTATCCAAAGAGACGCCCTCTATCGATACATTCATTAGCATTAATTATGCAAATTAGGTGCCAAAATATATAATATTTCATATTTCCATTAATTTTTGGCCTAGAAACATGTATAGATTATCAAACCTGACTAAATTAGGGACAAGGAACCCATTTTTGATCATTTGGAAGCAATTGGTGGCCATTTTGTGCCTCAAATCCAAGATGGCCGCCACCCGCCATTTTGAAAGTGGACATAATTTTGCTATTTTATGTTGAATTTTGAAGCGTTTGATCTATATATACTTGATATATATATCGATTCCTACTATTTTGGGGATGAAAAAGTCATTTTTGATATATTTTTTTTTTGATATTGATATTTTTGATATTGTTTTGGTGATAGTAGGTGATTTGAATGGACAAAGAGGGTGTTTTAAGTGCCTACCACATATGTGTGAACGCTGCAAAACCATGGATATTGATAACCCGTATTCAAATATATCTCAATGCAATTTTTTGTTATATACCATTGCTATTGGACTATATTATGAGCAAAAAAAAAAACACATTTTTACCATTATGGAGGCCATTGGTGGCCGTTTTATCCCTCAAATCCAAGATGGCCGCCAAAACCATTTTGAACTTGAGCATAATTCGCTATTTTGAAACTACATGTACTACATCTTTGTAAATGAGTAATACGTCGTTTTATATGATTTTCTGGTGCAGAATACATTATCTGTTTCATAAAATGTGAGTAAAAACTATTTTATCCTCCAAAATGAATATGCATGTAGGCTTAAGTTGTCAAATAGACTTACATGTGCCATGTAGTCTAATTAGTACAAAATGTTGTATAAAATCATAAAGAGCTTGAAACAAGTGTAAGAGACCAAAATGGCTTAAGGTAGTTCTCTCATATTAGCNTAACCCGCATTCAAATATATCTCAATGCAATTTTTTGTTATATACCATCGCTATTTGACTATATTATGAGCAAAAAAACACATCTTTACCATAATGGAAGCCATTGGTGGCCGTTTTATCCCTCAAATCCAAGATGGCCGCCAAAAACCATTTTGAAATTGGGCATAATTCGCTATTTTGAAACTATATGTACTACATCTTTGTAAATGAGTAATACGTCGTTTTATATTATTTTCTGGTGCAGAATACATTATTTGTTTCATAAAATTTGTGCCTCAAATCCAAGATGACCCTCATACGCCATTTTCAAATTGAGCGTTATTCACCATTTTGAAACTATCACACCTTCATAAGCGTGCCATACGTCATTTTTGATTATTTCCTGGTGCAGAATGCATTTTCGGTTTCATAAAATGTAAATAGAAACTTTTATAAGCCTCCAAATAAATATAGGATTCAGTTGCCTCATGGGCCTGCAGTTTATATGTACAATTAGTAATCCAATTAATGCAAAACTGCTTTTGCCCGATCTATAAAACAAGTGTCAGCAAACAAAATGGCTGCATTGAAGCAAAATAATACATCTTTGACCGCATGAGGATAATTGTTAGCCATTATTTTGATCAAAACCAAGTGTTGGTTGCATGCCGCTATTTTAATAATTTGGTGTAATTTATAACCTTTGAACTGTGGGCTTGTATTAGGTAAAATGGTACTATTCTGGGGGCTCAAAAGTAATTTTCCGGTGCTAATTTGATGACAGAAGATAATAAAAAGGTACCGTGATATAAGGTTGTAAAATAAATTTTAAGATGAGTTTCGTTGAGTCTGTAACAAAAATGTGGAACCCGAACCACATGCTCAAATATATCATTCAGATTTATCTTAAGTGACCATCCACTAAAAGATACTGAATAATTTAAAGGTAAGCAATAAATATATATACATAGTGGTATTATATTATTAATCTTTTACTGGTCAATGTGAACCAATAAGCCACATGTACATTTATGTCCCAGTCACTCGGGCTTGCATTTGCATGTTAAATATAGTCCAGAAGATTTGAAGGGTGAACAATGTGTCGTACGTCTTATAATAATATGGAACTTGGTTAGTTGTATTGATGCGAAAATGCCCGTGAAAGACAAGCAAATGGACTTTGCTTTGAAATAGCTCCAGATCTTG
>NW_019775756.1:165096-223519 GCF_001039355.2 Lingula anatina | reverse complement strand
CAAACACGGATCAGACAGCGGTCTCCTTCTGCCTGGAGAAGGAAGACATTGTTTGGTACCTGATTTTTGCAAGATGCTGCCAACAGTCAGCGAAAAGTCTGTCGAATCCGGCGTGACTGTCATCACAGATGGTGGGTCCTCTCGACGTGACAGCGCCGAGGTAAGTGTATCTACTTTGAAGATGTTTAGGCCAGGAGTTTTTTTTTTTAGCCTAAGTATACAGGGGATGTCAGAGGTGTGTAACCATGCTAAACTGTAAAACAGATGCATCGTGTGGTGCACACCTGTATTTTTATCTTTAATAGTTTAAAGATCAACGATGCTAAGGTCTGAACATTTTGCAATGTTTAAATCCAGATTTTGTGAGTTAAATTATTAAAATGATTTATATGCGATCTCTGGAGATAAACAGAAGTGTTGATTATGTTAACTTCATAAAGGTACATCCTTTTTAATCTATATAATAGTTAATAATCGGAAAACAAACATCTTAGTTTTCTATGTTAAAATTGTCATGAATCTCAGATATAAATACATGGATCCTCTGGAATCTTTAAATTTGTCAATTTCGTTTTCAACCTGTTGTACAATGTCTTAAAATCATAAGTATTAACACTATGTCATATTTACATACATGTATCATCACCAGCTTTTAAGGGTATTTCTAATGGAATAGGGCAGAAAGCATTTGGAAAGCTACTGAATGTCTGATTAAATTTATATTTCCATACAATTTATTTCATATATTTAAGATCAAGTCGTTGTACAAGAAGTACATCATTGTTGCTGTTGCTGTCATTGTTGTTGTTGCTGTTGCTGTCGGTGGAACGTTGGGAGCAGTTCACATCTCTAACAAGGCAGCACAAGATGTGTGGAAGGTAGGTATACTGTGTCCGGCAAATCTCAGTAACTAGGTCCAATTGATGTTCCAGACCCGGGTGCCGTAAAGAAAAGAAAATTAAGTCCGTTCAGTGACTTAAAAAGATCACTTTAATAAGGGAAAATCGAATATTTTGAAATTATATTGATTTACATATCTGATACAGACAGAAAAGAGAAGTACTTTAAAAATATCGTTACCGCGAGCAATTGTATGGATACTTGCAACTGCAAGGCATGCCAAAATATTTCTGTTTCTTTTTTAAGTTGTTGGGGAAACCTAAATGCCAATATAAAAATAGTCCATTAAAGCAAACATTGCCTTATATGATTTTCCAGAGATTATTATTATTTCTTCAAGGAGTACCATCTCCGTTTAACTGACAAGCAAGGGCAGAAAGTTGAAGAAAAGGTCCAGGTTGATCTGAAGGACAACATCACCGTGTACACCGTGAACAACGAGAAGTTCCACGTCGCCATGGACAACTCGAGGGTGAGTAGAGGTTTAAACTTAAAAATTAAGAACACACACACACACACACACACACACAGATATATATATATACGTTTGTTACTCCATTTCCTTTTCAATTTATTAATGCTCTGTTGTTTTATTCCATTTCAATACGTGTTTCATTATTTTTAACAAAAAAGAAGCCATACAAAACTGAGAACTTGATAAGTTGCTAACGAGCGACGACTAAACAGAGGACATCAGCAGTTTCAGGAGAAAAGCAACTGAATGTGAGACTCGGTCCGTTCTTTTGTCAGATCCACAATGAAGGGCAATTAAGAGAAAGCATAAAAACAAAAGCATTAAGGTCCTACACGGACGTATGGCAAAAGTTGCCCAGTTACGAAAACTGAAAAATACATGTAATGCATTTTCATCAATATATATAAGCCAGTCGTTCTCGTTAAACAGCTTTGCCTGACCCTTAAAGTCTTTGTTAAAATATAACATGATATCATCATTTCAGAGTCTGGTAGTATACAAGATGGAAATGAACAACAAGTTTGCTTGTTACTTGACTCCAATGAACAAATCTGAAGAGACTGACAGCAAGGATGTGGCCAGCGCTTTGGAAAAACCGGTACGATGAACTTGATACGTACTCGGACTTGGAATCTGTGTGAGCATCTTTACATACACCTTGTATTGAATTTTCATTCAAAAATTGATAGTGAATACAAGCTTTGAATAACTTGACTTCACTTAACCTTTCGTGTTGACTATAGAATGAAAACACAACAGATGGCGATGATGAAGATACCAATGACGACCAAAAGCAATTCGTTGCCAACACATCTCCAATCAAGGACAAGTCCTTCCTGAGTCCCAGAATGCAGGAATTCTGCAGAGATCTGGAGGCATACTGGCTTACTCAGAAGGACGACACCCAAGCACCGGCAGGTACGCACAAGAAAAATCTCTGAAATGTTCCTGTGTGTAGCAGTGACATGAGATTTCTTTTTTACTTTGTATTTAGACACATAGGACGCACAATATAAATTGCAGGTTCCTTTCCTCTCGATTCCTTCCTGTTATATTCTATTCTATTCTATTCCATTTCAGGAGCTCATCGTCAAAAGCGAGGCTGTCATTGGCACCGTTGCATGAGGTTGCGTCGCATTTGCAGTTGCAACCGTTGTAAAACTTGTAAAAGTTGTAAACGTATTTGCGTTTGGCGTGTATCTAGTGGGTGGTGTCGCAAGTGCCATTAATAAACGCAATCGCGAAATGTCAGTCATGTCACTAAGCTTAGTGCAACACCTTAGCTGAATTGGATAATTGCTTCCGGTCTCTCTCTCTCTCTCTCTCACACACACACACACACACACACACACGGAGTGACACACTTTAGAACACACATGAACATAGTCAACCATTGTAGATCAAGACCTGCACATCACCGTGGCTACCTGAAGATTATAAAATATTTGGCGAACTTAATTGTATGATCACTTGATAAGTAACACACATGGGGGCTTAATATATAAGATGTATTCAAATAGTTTTTAAGTCAGTGACATAATGCAGATTTCCCTCGCTACTTATTTTGTAAAATGAAGGAAATAAATCTTGTGACATTTACTGATTGTTTGGAATTTACCCAATAAAAGAGGCAAAAAGATATATCTTATGTTTTTTTTGCGTTATCAAAGACTTAAAGTTGTGTTTGTGGACTTTCATTCATTTGCGGTCGGTGACAAATGAACATTTGCGGTCGGTTCTTTGTGTAATCGTGGTATGAAAATAAAGCGTTTTTAAAGAGACAATATAAGCGTATTATGAGATCCGGTGTTACCAACCTATTACTTGACAGATTTTTACTGAAATGTTGAAACGCCGTACTCCTCTTTTAGAAACGATTTAGCTGTTTACAGCAATTTTAATTTAAAAATCGTTCTTTTCTTCGGTTTTAAATATTGAGGATGCGAGAAGCCAAATTATGATAAAAGCACGTTGAGAAATATACAGAATTTATTCCCTGTTAGCTTTAAAGTGTAATCAAAATCATTTCATCTTTCTTTTTCTTCTGCTGTCTCAGAATTTCCCTGCGATATGGTGATTCAGAAGGTTTCTACATTCAATGCATCTTCAATTACTTCTTGGGAAGAGGAGTGGAAACGTACTCTTTAAATTATCACATAGACATTAAAAGGTTTTTTTTTCTTTTTTGCTTTTAATGATTTTAACTGTTTTAAAAAAATCCATAAAATCCGTAAAATGCTCAAGCATTTACTGAAATGCCCTGCGGTAAATCTAGATTTATTACATCTTTTTGATATGTTTAATTATTAAATTATTTTCCAAAATGGTAAGATATAATAGATATACAGCATTACAATAATTTTAACCGGTAAAATCAAACATATAGCTTTCGAAAATTAATTGAAAATATAATTGTGTAATGACATCGCACTTCAGGGACAAATTGTTAATGATCTGCGAGAGAGAGTCGCTTAATCAATGCGCTTATAAAGTGACATCGTTATTAAGCTAATGTATGCAAAGTTATCCGTGTGTCTTGGTCTTCATTTTACAAGTGTTCCTGCTTAGTCATATCCACACGATTTAAGGCGATGTAAGTGAAAGTTGTTTATATAAATAGATCTCAAACAAACGCACGACGCTCCTGGAAACATCCATGTGGAATAAATGTCTCAAGGCAAAGAAAAAGACAAATATTTTTCTTCCAAATAGATCATATTTATTATACGCATTTTTTCAAAGTAGATCATCTCCGTCCTCCCTCCCCTCTCTCTCTCTCTCTCTCTCCCCCTCTCTAAAGTTATTGGCAAGAAAANTTTTTACAAAGTGATCCACCCCCCCCCCCCCCCTCCCTCCCTCCCTCTCTCCCCCCCCCCCCCCCCCCCCCCAATCAGTAATAAAAGCGAAGAAGCATGACGCTGACGTATTTCATGTGGTTTTATTTAATTTCTACTACATGTATCAATATTGATTTCTATTGCTAATCTGTTGCGGCTGATTCATATTTAGTTTGTTCGAAGGCTTTTTAAACGTCAACAGGATTAATGACATTCATTCTCACATACACTGTATCAGTTGCTTATCTACATAACGGGCGTCATTCTTTTTATCACTGAATGAGCGATTACGCATACATTGTACTTAAAAAGAAGCAGAAACATTTTTAATTGTACTTTCCCAGGTTATAGTCTCTCGCCACCCTTATAGTAGGGTGAGTTTTATTTTTAAACGTGAAACGATAAAATAATAATAATACTTATTATTTTCTTATTCTTCTTATTCTTCTTTTTATTGTTGTCTCCTGTGTTAAATGTATGATGGCCCCGTTTTGCTATTACAGATAATATTATGGTTGGAGTTACAGATGTCACTGGGGTAAATAAACATTGTCAACCAAGAAAAGGAAGCGCACATGTACACAAACACACACGTACACGCACACACACAGGTGCTCATGCACACATATACACGCATGCGCGCTCATGCACGCACACAAACACTCATCCACACGCTTATAAACAGAGCCATTCCTTAAGTAGATCTTGACTGTGGGGGCTTTAGCACGCACGACACTGATGTAGCTGGTAGTAAATCGGGATAATGTTTTGTATATTTTGTAGTATAGACCTACTGATTTATCCGATAAAAACAATAGCGATTTATCTTCTCTCTTCTATCTCGTCAACTGAATCAAATAAAAGTTAGACAGTTACTGATTGTCATTATTTCATATTTGTGTTAACTGTATGAAGGTCGTGTCGAAAGACACCACATGTAATGTTGCTGAACAGAACTTTTTGTGTCTTTATGTCTCTACGTGTTGTTGTGTATTAGGGTTGTCTTGGTTGCAGCGGAGGAGACGTAAGATTGTGTCCCTCTAGTGGGAGGTTTTGAGAGAGTAGGTGGACTCCATGTTGGTTGTGGAGTCATGTGGCACACGTGTGCGTTGAAAAATAAAGATAATTTAGTGGACACCTTTGTGTGGTGTTGATTCTATAGTGCAAGATATCGCAAATGTCAAGTGTACGTGACACGTGTGTTATGTAGCCATGAAAGCATCCAAATTGCAAAACGCGTTCTTGAAATATACATCGGGCCATGCCCACACGGTGTATTACGAAAATGGTTACCCCGTGATTATTCCAAAAGGTGGAGAGTGATATAAATGTAAAATGTAAGTGTAAATGTATGGCATTTCATGCAAAGTAAATGAAGATAAATGCAAAGAGGCATTTTGTCTCTCTCTCTCCCGCCAACTTGCCAAAATCATAGCTAGCACGTTTAGAGGCCATTTAAATAGCTATTACAGTTTTTCAGGAAATTTATCTGTTAAGCACGTGATAGACCAAACGTCCTTTATTTGTAAACGCCAAAATTATGCACACTTGTGCTTTAAGAAAAACCACAAATATATTTTTCAGTTTTCGTGGAAGGCATTTTTTTCATCCGTTGTCTTTCATCCATGGAAATGTGTTTAAATTTCACAAGAAGTGCGTATAGTATGATTAATCAGGTAAAAGATCGTTATTTTTACACAGGCGTCTATGTCAGTCGCTAAGGACACGGACAGGGTTATGATCATCAAAATACCCAGAAAGAAGCTTTTTTTTTTCAAATAATGTATCGACCATTTTGCTTATTGAAAAATTAGACAAAGTGGCTCGCATTTCCTATGTGTTTTTATTGTAATTCTTTAAATTGAACAGGTACAGCCACTTTACTCCGCCTCAGCTGCTATGGGATGGGCGGGGCTAATGTGGTGTCACGTGATAGGCAGCGACACCTGAACAGTGCAGTCACAAGCGTTGCGTGCCATAAGTCTTACGGAGCGCAATCAGACAACATGTGAAAGCGAAAGCAAGCGGTTCGCGAAAGATTTACAGAAGATTAGAAAGCTGCATTTAAAAATCCTAATAGCTGTAGCTGTTCAATCAGTGAATTCTTAATTTAACGTACATGGGCTTTTGGGAAATGTATACCCTTATTATTTCAAGGTGATATAACAATTAGTATCGTAACTTCTTAACTGAAGATGAGTTTATCACGGAAATTGACATGTGTGTCGTAAAAAAGTTAGAACTATAATCCCCTGCCTTTACTATGGTTTAAATGTTTTTATGGAGTCATGATTCTCTAATTAAAATGTTTTATTGAACAGTTCTAAAAAGTATCACGATTTTCATAGATGCTAAGGTAAAGGAGATATATAAGAAATAGCCGATTTTGCAATTTACACTCCGAAATCGAAATTATGCCGCTATCAATAAAATGCCATTTATGTAGATGCAATGTAGTCAATGAGCATCAAATATTTATCATTTATCCAAACCATTTGCCTGAAAACAGCCATTTAGGAGTTTTTATCTAACCTTGACTGTACACCCTAGTTGTTTTTCAAAGCTGTTTTCTAGTTAGATAAAAGATAATGGGCTGCCTTTTGGGTGTTAGACTGGATTCCCACAGATTTAGATCGATCTATCTGGATCGACCTAACTCCCTGGGGGTTCACGCTAAATTGCTGTCAGCCGAGCTCGCACGAAAGTTAATTACCCCTTACAGCTTTTAGTAGGCGGGACAGACATTTAAGCCGACTAAGCTGACAAAAATCTAGTGAGACTCCCCACGGAGATAGATCGATCTAAAATCTATGGGAATGGGGTCTTAGAGTCCATTTTAGAGATGATGATACAGTACGGTAACATACAGCTTTCATAGTCTATACCCCGGCTGATGCAATTTTTCTATAAAATAACGGAATATTTCGTTATGATAATGTAACGACTACGTAACGATTTGAAAGTCATTGGGTGGTTATACCCCTGTACAGTCTTATGAGGTAAAAATGTGCAGAATCTATCTTGCGCTGACATGCCCTGTTGCACTTCAAATTCTGCTAGTACAGCAAATCTGAAGGGTTATAATTTTTTGTAAGATCTACATCAGCCTTTTGAAAACTTTTTAAACAATTTTTTAGCAGTTAATATTTCTTTATCGCAGTTTTCCTGGAAAACCTTACATCGTTGCCTTGAAATTGATTCTTGCTTTTGATAATAATAATAATGTTATCCAGTAATGAATGATATCTTTAACCAGTAAACCAGTGCACATTTTACATTCAAAGTAGTTTAAATTTATTTTAATGTAACTTTGAAGCTGTATACATTTTGCTGGTATCAGTAATGCTATGGCATAACATTAAAAGACTTACAAATATCCAGGCAGTGCTAGTTTAAGGGAGATACCAGACGGCGTGCAACTAAATATTCATGGCACCTAATTGCTAGTAATGGCAACTTTAAGAGAAACCGGTGATTTAGCAGTGGGATGACGTTGGCATGCAGCGACATTTTAGTTTAGATTAAATGAGTGGTCTTAGGCGTATTTGGCTTATTTAAGTTTCAGCGAAATAAATCAGGTTATTGCAGCGAGAATCTTATGGAAAAATTGCATATTTGATATCACCCGTACATTGGGGCTTAAGCTTATATTTAGCATGGAGTATTTGAGGCAACATCTAAAATACAACCTAAATGCACGCTATCTTGGTTTTGACATTTGCCCCTCATCATCATATGCATTTTTGAAAAACAAGGTTCGCAGTTTTGTGGTCAATAAACAAATGGAAATGGCTTTTTTTCTTGGAAGGCGTTTTTCCTCTTATGTAAAATCTTGGTGAATTTTCAAACAAGATCGGATCTATAAAAAGGGATGTGCGTCGAACACGAATCAGACGACGGTTTCCCTCTACCTGGAGAAGGAAGGACTTGTTTGGTGCCTGCTATTTTTCAAGATGCTGCCAGCAGTCGACGAAAAGTCTGCCGAATCCGGCGTGACGGTCATCACAGATGGTGGATCCTCTCGACGTAACAGCGCCGAGGTAAGTATATCCACTTAATAAAGACGTTTAGGCCAAGAATTTTTCAGCCTTATACAGGGGATGTCAGGGATGTGCAACCATGCTAAAACAGCTGCATAATTTGGTGCACACTTGTATTTTTTATCTTAAATAGTTTAAAGAACGACGATGCTTAAGTCTGAACATTTTGCAATGTTTAAATCGGATTTTGTGAGTTAATTTATCTAAAAGTATCAAGATTATCTTTATATAAAAAATGACATGTTAACTTCATAAAGGTGCACTCTTTTTTAAATTCATACTGGTAAACTATGGAAAAACGAACAGCGTTATTATTTTATGTGTTTAGATTGTCATCTGGAATCTCTAAATTTGTCAGTTTCATTTTCAACCTGTTGTACAAACATTGTATAAAAATCATAATATTATATCGGCTTTACAGATTACCACCTTCTTTTAAAGGTACGTATTTCTAATGAAATACGCCACAAGTGAGAGAGCATTTGGAAAGCTAATTAAATGTCTGATTAATTCCATCTTCACACATTTCAGATCAAGGCGTCGTACAAGAAGTACATCATTGTTGCTGTTGCTGTCATTGTTGTTGTTGCTGTTGCTGTCGGTGGAACGTTGGGAGCAGTTCACATCTCTAACAAGGCATCACAGGATGTGTGGAAGGTATATGTGGTGGAAGCATACTATATCACTAATAATAATAATAATAATAATAATAATCGTAATAATGATAATAATAATAAAAATACAGTAGGGTTAAACTGAATATTTTGAAATTATATTGATTAACACATCTGATACAGGCAGAGAAGAGAATTGCTTTAAAATAGCACCGTGCACTGCGAGCACTAGTAAGGATAATCTAATCGGCAAAACGTGCCATTTTTTTCTGTTTCTTTTTAAGCTTATCGGGAACACAATATGCCAATATAACCCCTATTGCCTTATATGGTTTTCCAGTGACATTGCTTTTTCTTCAGGAGTACCATCTCCGCTTAACCGACAAACAAGGGAAGAAAGTTGACGAAAAGGTTCAGGTTGATCTGAAGGACAACATCACCGTGTACAACGTGAACAACGAGAAGTTCCACGTCGCCATGGACAACTCGAGAGTGAGTGGAGGTTTCAACTTAACTTAGAAAAATAATAAACAATAAAGTTTTATTCTACCTGATGTATGTCAAAAGGAAAACATGTTGTTTTAAAATTCTTCAGAGTTCTTAAGAGCGTTGCACCGTCATTTCAGGACTAATTCAATGCAGGGGCGGATTGAGGCCGTCTTCTGGGTCTTCCGGAAGACGCTCAGATTTTGAAGTTTACATTGTCGGGTATCTAATTTTGTCTGTCGGAAGACGGTCAAAAATGTAGGATAGATCAACAAAGATAATTTGGAAGACTGTGGTGACATTTCCTTTTTTTTCGTTGCAAATGTTTCATTCCATCAAAATACGTTTTTATCATTTTAACAAAAAAAGGCCAGACTGAATTAATTAGTTGGTTAACGAGCGACGGATTTCTGTAAAAGGGCAGATTACACCACCAGTTTCAACCTTAAAGTCTGTTTTCAATTTATTATAAACAGATTTCATCATTTCAGAGTCTGGTAGTATACAAGATGGGCATGAACAGCAAGTTTGCTTGCTTAGCCTTAAAGTCTTTCTTTTCAAACTATCATATGCAGATTTCATCATTTCAGAGTCTGGTAGGATACAAGATGGAAATGAATAACAAGTTTGCTTGTTACTTGGCTCCAATGAACAAATCTGAAGAGACTGACAGCAAGGACGTGGCCAACGCTTTGGAACAACCGGTACGACTAACTTTATATTTATTCAGTCTTTTTTTTAAACATTTTTTACATAAACGATACTATTGAATGTGTTTTAGAATATGAAGTTACATTTAGAAATGTGATCAGGGCTAATGGAGCAATCGGAACAATTTACTTTGTATATGCAGACTTTGAATTTGTGCTGACATCTTTACTTGCACCTTGTATTGAATTTTATTTAAAAAATATCAAGTCAATTTTAAAAATGAAAATCACGGGAGCTTTGAATAACTAGATCTTACTTAACCTTCCATTTTGACTTTAGAATGAAAGTACAACAGATGACGATGATGAAGACACCGATGATGAACACAGGCAATTCGTTGTCAACACCTCCCCGATCAAGGACAAGTCCTTCCTAAGTCCCAGAATGCAGGAATTCTGCAGGGATCTGAAGACATACTGGCTAACTCAAAAGGACGACAATACTGTAGATGGCGCCAACACACGAGGCACGGCAGGTAAGCACTAGACATGTCTCGGGAATGTACCTGTATAGCAGCGACGTGAGATTTCTTTCTTACTTTGTATTTAGACGCATCGGACGTACAATATAAATTGCAGGTCCCTTTGGTCTCAATTTCTTCCCGTTGTATTATATTATATTATATTATATTATATTATATTATATTATATTATATTATATTATATTTCAGGAGTTCATCGTCAAAAGCGAGGCTGCTATAGGTACCGTTGCCGGAGGGTGCGACGCATTTGCATATGTATCCGCTGTTTATTTTGTAAAAGGTGTAGACGTGTTTGCATCAGGCGTGTGGTTTGGGTGTGGTGCCACAGGTGTCGTTATTAAATGCCATCGCGAAATGTCAGTAATGTCACTTAGCTTACTTTTTGAGTGCAACACCTCGGCTAAGCTGGAGAATTATTTCCGGCTTCTCTCTCTCTCTCTCTCAGACACACACACACACACACAAACACACACACAGCGACACACCCTAGAATATAAACGAACAGAGTCATTAATTGTGAACGAAGACCTTGTACGACAAACTGGCTACCTGAAGATAAAGAATTGTTTTGCGAACTTCATTGAATGATGAACTGATAAGTTACAAACATGGGGATTTGAAAAAGTAATGTTCTTTCAAGAAGGTAGTAAGTTGGGGTTACAATGCCGATTTTCCTTGCTACGTATATATTTTGCCAAATTAATAAAGCAAAAGAAAAAAAACTTGCGACAGTTACTGATTGTGTGGCATTTACCTAATAAAAGAGGTAAAAAGACATACATTATGTTTTTGTTGTGTTATCAAAGACATACATTTGTGTTTGTGGACTTTCATTCATTTGCGGTCGGTGAAATGTCACTGCATACCTCTTCTGTAATTGTGTTAAAAAAGTAAATCGTTTTTAAAGAGACAACATAAGCGTATTATGAGTTCCGATGTTGCCACCCTTTTTCAAACGGCCTAGTCACTTGACAGAATTTTATTGGTATGTTGAAACGCCATGCTCCTTTTTTTTAAGAGACTTGTTTACAGACATTTTAATTTTTCAGACTTTCCCTGCGATATGGTAATTCAGAATGTTCCTAGATTCAATGCATCTTCAGTTATTTCCTTGGATGAGGAGTGGAAACGGACTTTTTAAATTATCATTTAGACATTAAAAGGATTTTTTTCTTTTTTTTTTTTTTTTGTTTTTTTATGGTTTTAATGGTTTTAAGAAAAATCCATAAAATCCATAAAATGTTCAAGAAGAGAGCATTTACTCAAATGGTCTGTGGTAAATCTAGAAGATTTACTATTTCTTTTTAATATGTTATTATTAAATTACTCTCTCTCTCTCTCTCTCTCTCTCATTTGCCATAAACGTAAGGAAGTTTGACACCGACGTATATGATGCGGTTTTATTTGATTTCTATTATCAATACTGATTTCTATGGCTAATATAGGGCGGTTGATACGTATTTAGTTTGTTCGAAGGCTATTTAAACGTCAATGGGATAAATGTTATTCATTTTTACATACACATGACAGTTGCTTATCTACATCCTGTTAAATACTGAGGAAATAAAACGTAAAAAAGAGCACTGAAAATAACTCCTGGGTGATTGCATTTACATAAATAGGTCGCAAAACCTGCATTCAGTCTTTAATTATGATAAATCAGATACCACTGGTGTGAAAACAAGGCAAGTGCGCTTTTTTGGCGCGTTTTTACCAAGTACAGAGTGTGTTCATTCTCTCCCTTTTATGGTTTTCTGGCTTCTTTTGATACCTGCTCTATAGAGACAGGAAACCCTTCAAGATGCTGCCAGCTGTGACCCATGCGTCTGTGTTATGCTTCCAAACGAGAATAAATATAAGACTCTTTGATGATTCGATCAGGCTGAAATTATTTTATTTCTCGGATTGTGTGCGTTACACGTGCGTGTCTAGTTGTATTTTACAATGCCCCGTTTATTTATGAATTATAAACGCGGTGCAAATACATGACAGTCTGAAAAATGTAAAAAAAAGCCGAAACCAAACACCGAACACCGAAACAATCTCTCGGTTGGAGTGTACCGTTCTGTTATACAATTATTAAAAAATTAAAACCTTCATGAAACATTGGTAAAAATGAAATGGACCATTTCATTTACTCAAACTTCACCTATGCATGATATATTCGAAGTCCATACTTGTAATGTCTTTGTGTTGCACTGTTTAAGATGAATTCATAAAACAACTCAACATATTCCCAACACATTAGTCCTCGTTTGCAATTTTATTGGGACAAAACTGTCACTATCATCGATGAAAGATATTTATAAAATATAGATAAGTTGCTTAAACAGCAGTCCCTTTGATGATACATACACAAATTGGGGCGTTCTCCAGAGGCTAGCTATAGGCGCAATCATTGGTCGTAAACTTGACCTTTATCCCAGAAAGTCTAATGATTCAAAGGTCACCGTCGCCGGATTCCCCAGACCCGCCAGTGGTCACCTTAATCGTGTTGCACAGACCGCTATCTGGGTTGACGAGAATAGCAGCGAGGCCGCCAAACCAGGGGTTGCCACGAGCACTGATGCATTCCAAACCTTAAATTTTATCAAATGGAATAATCAAATAAATGTGTCAATAAACAGAGTCACTTTTACCAGGAAACAATATACTCTTTACGATTGGCTCTCTATAGAGAAATAGTGGTGGTAAGCAGCTTTAGTTGTGAGATACAATGTAGGTCAGCTTTGAATACGTCTACCTCTGGTTTCAATACAGTCTTTGAGATAGGATAATTTGTCGATTGTGGAATGCATGACAAAAGTGAAAACTAACATATGAAAGTAATAATAATGAAAATAATAATTTGATGAAAATAATTATATAATAAAATAAAAAAAAAATAACAAAAGAAGGAACGGTAATTGAAAAAGAAAAAAAAACTGTTAGGCCTATAAGCACGGAATCGAAGACAAGAACAAAGACAGTCGTACCTTCTCTACAGGGACATCGATTGGCGCTTCCACTTATGGAACAAATAGAGTATTGGCGTCCACGAGAACGGCAGTACCCTCTACCATACCGATTGGACAGGCAGCACATTGTTTTGCCACCGTAACAGTCTGTGTCGCTGCTACATCTCTTATAGGCCTATGGCAGAAAGAGAATTATTTCATTACGTCTTTCAAAGATTCAACATGAATTACCAAGGCACTGGGGTAATTAATTCAGGATCGTATAGGGACCTACTGTAGGACGAGGGCGGAAGGTTGCCCCCTCCCCTCGAGATATTTGAAAAATAATCTTTTGGAGATCTTTACCTCAATATTAAGTAATAAAAATAACACAGTTTTCATCAGACAGTTCCAAGTACCAAGTTTACACGTACCTGGACACAGGCAAAAGCCATTGTCAACAAAACGACACAAAGGGCAGTCTTCATGGTTCGCGTCTACTCAGTAATAATGGCGGCGATGATGTCATGCCGCACGTGATAGAGACACCATGGCTGTTTTAAAGGCACACGATTGGCAAAACACCTGTATAAGGCAAGGGTTAAAGATCCTAAAAAATGCCAACAAAATCCCCTTCAATCTCCAAGGTATACAGTATATTCAACCCAAGGCGGATGAAAAAATGCCGGCCTGCGCATGTGCATGTCAGTTTTCTCGTTTTATATTTATATTTTTACAGTGACGAGTGTAACTCACAGATACCCATCACCATTACGTCAGTGCCTAAAGATTGGAAATTTCGTACTCAAAATCGGGTTTTTGAATCGTCATTGTGTGGACGGTTTTGAAAAAGATGTAACGTGGCACATCAAGAAGAGGTGTAAAAAACCTCAAATAATTGTTTGGCTATATCAGTATCGAACGCCTATTGTGTATCTTTAATGTACACTGGACACGAATAATGACGCAAAGCAGGGGAGCGGGAGTTACACAATATAATCGCTTTACCAGGGCCATGTGTAAGATAAGCCCTACACTTAACATGTTTTACCCTCTTTAAGAAAAGTTCATTATTATTATTATTATTATTATTATTATTATTATTATTATTACCAACGCCTTCGGTCAAACTGAAATAATCTTGACCAGGAAAAGAACCAAATGACTCCATTGGTAGAACACATAACATGATACTAGTATATAAACCCCTAGGCGTGATGGACGACACGGTGTGAGTGTTATAATCTGTGTTTTTCATCCCGTATCAAACATCCCTCTACAAAAGGAAGCTGTGAAAGCAGCGGGTGTATTGAAGTTATAGCGATCTCTGTCGTCTGGAGTCATCCTATCCCGTTTTAATATGACTTAATTACGTGCATGACCACAAATCCAAAGCCCAATGATTTACAAAAAAATACTTCCACAGCAAAGTATAGGCTTATTCCTATAAAACGGGTATACATCTATGATCATAACAACAAAAGGGGATAGAATAGTACCTCCAAGATTAATAAGCAGCCAATAGCAATATTGTGTTAGTTGAGAGCCCATTCGTTGCAAAACGGGTCAAGATCATTGGCCCTATCTCGTAATGAAGATTGATCCAAGTGGTCACCCTGATCACGGATCACTACCAAAATCAAATCACCTTTGAGCTAGCTAATTTCTGTCTAATCCATCTAACGAAAATTTCATGAAACTGAAAGTCCACCTTTTATCTTTTTGAGTTGCTTTGTATGCCGGTGACAAATAAACAAAGACAGGCAAACAAACAGACTTACGGGGAGTGCAATCATAACCTCCTTGTCGGAGGTAAAAATCAGATTTTACATTCATTATAATAAAATTGCCTGTTTCGACAATCTCTGAAAATCTCTATATGCCCTGCCTGTGTTCGTGCACTATAACGAGGATTTGAGTGTCTGTTGACACAGGGCGTGAACGCCAACACATGGTAACATGACAAATTCTGTAACAGTCCTTAACGCTTTAGAAATAGCGTGGGCGATGCACACTGCAGGTGAAATCAATGAATGTGAACTCCTGTGTATCTTCCTGGTCAAATTGTTTAACTCTGCCATGGGGGTGGGGAAGACGTGTGGTACAACATGTAGTAGGACGGGGAGGGGGGACCACCTTTCACTCCATTAAACATATATAACTGCGTGTACTTCTGATAGTACGCACGCGATATGTATATAAGCACCGTAATCAATGCAGCATGTGCCTCTACTAAATGATCTTTCTATGGGCCGAAGAAGGGTATAGGCTAACGGGGACACTGGGATGTTACCGCCCCATGGTTTACTAAACATTTTACAATCACATCATGCCTTGACTCGTACATAAGCGAGACGAAACCATTGTCCTGACCGTGTAGCTTATTTTAAATATAAAGATGAAAGGATTAACATGATGGCAGTAATGTGAAAATATTAGGTATTCGAAATTCTGTTCCCGGTTTCTGTATCACTCTGCTCAACCAAATCAAAGAAACCAGAGCGTGTTTTCAGAATAGGAGTGAATTGTTCGAATGCCCACATTGTAAAAATAGTCACGCACAGTGCCATCTATTACAGGTAAGAATACATATATATTTTCATAAAATAAAATGAGACCTATTGGAAGTGGGAATGCAGTTATAGCCTATAAGTATCTATTAGCATGGATTGGGACCCGTCAACAATAAGGCTGTCCACAAATCACCACTGAGAGGGCAGCTTTGTTACAATATACTTTCATTTCCAGTAATATTAATGTAAACCTGGCAGCAGTTACCTGTATTTCTAAAATGAGAAGATATTGTTTTTAATTGCAGTAAAAGTAAGGGGGAGTACAAATATTCGAAAGGAGTAAAATGAGTATATTCCCTCTATGATTTTCTCAATTCTATCCTTCGATGATCACTTCTATATCATTTCTCCTCGATCTAACCGTTTCGATAGTATGAGGACTGTTATTCACCCCCCCCCCCCCCGTTACTTCACCCCACCCCCCCCCCCCCCCCTCCGGACAAATCTACTCGGACATTCCCCCCCTTCAGTCATGAAATGCTACTGTTCACAATAAACAGTGTAATACTGGGAACAAATTATAATCCCTGCCTTTAATTAAGCTGCATCTTCAAACAAATAATCTCACTTATCCAGGTATTCCTTTGAGGAACTGTCGCTTTTAATTGTTTCACCACTACCCCATGACAAATAAACAATGACTTGTTTTCCTTTTCTTTTTATATATAATTGTTTAATGTATTTTCTCAACCTGTTATTCAGATAACTGACTAACAATTAAATGAAATGCAGATGAGTTTTAAAATGACATCGATTTGCTTTCAGAACAAAAATGACGATTTTAAAATGTAAAGGCAAATTCACAAATTTTGTCTTAAGCATGTTAAATTATATGTTACCTCTCAGGTATGCTTTAGAATATAGGAGATTTTTTTGAATTTTGAGAATGTAATTACATACTGTAAATATTCGGTAAATTATTTATGAAACTTATAAATTCTTTGAAAAAGATAATTCTAAAATTGTAATTTTTTCTTGGGGGAGGGGGTATTATCTACGGGGTGATCGACTTGGGGGGGGGACTGTCCTAGAATAAAAAGGACCACCATTCTAACATCAGTCTTTTGGTCATTAATAAACAAGATATTACGTGAAGTATTTTTAAAATACTTAATAGATATTTCACTCTGTAAACTGGTGTCGTTGACGACTAGAGAACCGGTAAAATGCAGTTCTGGACAGAAACAAGTTTTTGGCATGTCAGATTTAAGAGCTGATCGAAAAAAACTTTTAGGGAGAAGTGAAAGGAAATTTTAGGAGGGCACCAAATACTCCTTGCATCATATGTCTTCGTCTTTAACTTTAATTTTCTCTTCCGGAGGAGTTAGTTAAACACCATTCCATGCCTTTAAATGGCTGTGTATGCAACTGAAATTAAAAAAAATTATGAACACATAATGGAGCAAAATAAAGTCATTGCATACCGCGCTTGTTTCTGTGGCCTTTGGGTCGACCAACGACCTCTCTCCAAAAAAGACTGGTAAAAAACCTACCTGCGTTTGCAACATGTGATAAACACATGGGAATGCTTGTGTTCTTGGAAGAAGGGAACTTCCCTTCTCTTATCAAGACTTCACTGATATTGCAAGCAATCTTATCATACCATCCCCTTCCCCCAGATACCAAAAAATCTAGTTTGTAGAAAGATATTCTATTTACGCTTTCGTCTTCTTCTTCTTCTTTTCTCTCTCTCTCTCTCTCTCTCTCTCTCTCTCTCTCTCTCTCTCGTGTCAAATATCCAAAGCACAAACATACTGGGTATTTTGCACTTCACTGTGTGTGTATACACTTACGCATTACATCATACTACTAGTACATCTTAAAACGCTTTCTCGCTACTGCAAACATTCAGTTGGTAAATACAGCACTACTTCCCGGTTGCGTTATCTGAAAAAAAAAAAATGATTGGAATATCACCGTTGTGACTTTAATCTTCACTACATACTGAAATTTTGCTACGTGATTTCAAGCGATGAACGCGTTAAAGGATAAGATGAAATCCAGTTCTTCGTAAAGTCGTCCCTGGAAATGAAGATTGAGTAAACAAAACGTATCAAAGGTTTGCAAGACAATTGGCAGGTTGCCAATTATTCGGCAGGTATAAAAGACAAATTAAATCTTCCTTGTCATCATTTCCAAAGGTTTGCTCGTGTTATTACGACATCGGTGCGTTTTCAAGATGTTGCCAACCGTGAACGAGAAGTCGATCGACCCAAGCGTGACCGTTGTCACGGATAGTGCGTCTCCTCGACAAACTGACGCTGAGGTACGTGGCAAGGATACTAAGTTAAAATGATAACAACTGTTCATTTGGGCCAAAAAATGAATTTTCCTGGTGTAAATGATAATTTTTCCATACTTACTGATGGTTAATGAATCCATTTCTACATTCGAAGTTAGTCTCGCCTTTTTTTATGAGAAGTGTTTTTGTAATAATCTCTTATGAGATAATTACAGAGTATAGCCATCTATGGAGGTCACGTGATTGGAAGACAAACACAGATTTAAGAATAATTGCTATAACTGCCGTTTTTGTGGTAAAATAGAAATTATTATATTTTCGTCAGTTTTTTTACTGTGTATTTATAGTAAAATATAGATCTCATACGAAGAGTTGTTATCCTTTTAAGGAAAAAAAAGAGATTCAAAAATTCTTAAATACAGCAAACAGGAATTTATGAGAAAACGAATGATAGAAACGAGGATGTTCGAAAAGCCAACCTATCGAAAGTATGATACAGACATTGAATGAGAAAGTTTAATTTCATAAAAATGAAGCATTATTTTGTTCTATTTCATTTTATTGTATTTTATTTTAATCTAGTTCATTGAGATCGCTGTATGTCTCAAACATTTTGATGTCTATCTAAACTTCCTCGGGGAAAGAGACTATCCAGGCAAATAGCCCTTACCCAAGATATGTACTTGCTATTTAACCCCCCACCCTCACTTACTAACTGATCCCCCCTCCCCCCCTAATAAGGTACATGTATAAGTTCTTCCTCAAAGAGATGCTGCTTTTTACTGACGACCTACGAAAAATTGGCACAGTTAGTGAAAACTCCAATATTTTAATAGATTGCTGTACTAAGGGGATGTAATCAAAGAGATCAAAGAGACCGCCGGACTCCTCTTTTGCTGCAGGAGCCTCTTCCTTCTTCTCTTCATCAGCAGCTGAAATTTGATTTAAATCATTTAAGACTTTTTTTATACAAAATCTATAAACATAAACTGCACTATTAATTATGGAAATGTTGTGATACGATGTTGAAGGTCACATTAAAAACTATGTCCGTCTGGAACCGACCAAATTAAGTCAAGAGTGAAATATACAAATAGGTTAATAATGCGGACACCGTCGTAACTAGTTGTGGGGAATCGAACTCCTGTTATCATACTGGTACTGGTAAACCAAGACAAAGGGATTCTTAGTCCTCAAACGGACTACCAAACAAGTTGACTTAACCTCTTTAGACTTAACATGATGTATAAGAGAAAAGGGGTTATAAAGAATTAATGCCAAACGAACTCCAAACAAAGACATTACGTAAAGTTACTTCAAATGCATGTGAAATTGGAAAAGGGGGTTAGAGAATTACGAGGTAAACAAAGACATGATGTGAAGTTACTTAAAGTGCTTGTGAGTCATTTTAAAAATGTCTTCAAAATGTTGGCCACCTTGACTGATTCATACATAAACTTTTGATTTCAGATCAAGGCGTCGTACAAGAAGTACATCATTGTTGCTGTTGCTGTCATTGTTGTTGTTGCTGTTGCTGTCGGTGGAATATTGGGAGCAGTTCACATCTCTAACAAGACAGCACAAGATGTGTGGAAGGTAGGTNTGCCTGGAATATAAATAAATACAAACTGAATATGAGTTCTTCTAGCATGAATTGCACTTCTAAAAAAATCCTGAGTCTGGTCTGGTTGAGTCTCTCATGAGGTCTTCCAGCAGGGTATAGACATCTAGCACAAGCCAGTGTCAGGTCAGGTTAACCTACCTATAAGTCACCACACTCAGTTTTAACATTTTACTTTATTCTCATTGACTGTGATACATACAGTTTTGAGAGCATAGAACAGTACATTCATAGGTTTGTCAACCTGACGGCGTGACCCCCTTGTTCACCATTTTAATAAATTGGTACAGATTAAAGAATTTTTTCTCTTTCTCACCTCACAAGCTGTAATACTATCAGCTCTATGCCTGGCAGCCATCATAGAGAGTAACCCTGTCCCAGTTCCTATGTCAAGAACATTAGCAGGTTTTCCCTGAGAGTGCATGCAGTCTATAGCTTTCTTCAATGCCAACTCATATTTCTTATTCTGAGGAAAAGAAAAGATCTTTATGTTCACTTGAACAACTGACTGTAGACACTTCAATGTATCAGCAAGAGGTGAAGTTTTTTAGTTTCAATGCTTAAAGTACATATATATATATATATATATATATATATATATATATATATATATATATATATATATATATATATATATATATATATATATATATATATAAAGGACAATAAATGAATACTAAAATACAAATACTTATACCCTAATACATGAATTATTACAAAATATTTGAGGGATTATTCTTATTCTATGTTAGCATATGGATCAAGAAATTCACCATACTTCAATACTAGTTTTAAAATGCGGTTTCATTTTTTTTTTTTTTTTACATATAAAAAGGTAAAAACTCACCCTTTCTGTATCATGCAGCATGTCTGCATAAGCTGACCTGAATTGTCAAAAATATTCCACAAATTAAATAAATTTTTTTTCATGTGTTAGCACTCCTATTTACAATAACTAATTTACATTATCTGTGCAACCTCTAAAACATAATATAGTACACACATGTGCATTAGAAATCTTTCAGTATTGATCATAGTAAAATATTTTTCTTTTCTTTTCTCCATCATGAGTAGATATTTAGTTAATTGATATATTTTTACGTTCTCCTTTAAAAGATGAACACGTACGTGATGCTTAAAGTACTTTGCCATCTTCATATGTATAACATATAATTAATATATAATATATAATTAATATAATTTATATATATATATATATATATATATATATATATATATATATATAATTCTCATAAACTAGATAATTATGTTTAAAAACAGCAATTGTGTGACTAAAGGAGTGCTACCATATGAATCTTAATTCATGCTACATGTATATGTTGGAGGCTGTATCTGTGATTAGAGCTGTCAGATAACATGAGGTAATAATAATAATAATAATAATAATAATAATAATAATAATAATAATAATAATAATAATAAAAATACTTTTGATTATAAATAGATACAAACCACATGTAATTTATTCGAATAGCAGAGATACATGTATGTTGTTCGAATTAACTACAAAAATTTATTGAATATAAATTTGAAAATCAAGAATTCAAGACAATGAAAATCAAATAGTTATAGGGTGGGAAAGGGGATACTGCAAAAGTACCAGTGGCGTTTTATATAGTTTTTGTAGTCATCAACCGAAATAAAGGTGACAAACAAGTCTGGCCAGCGTCACTGTTTTGACTGGCCGTGCAACTCTACTGCTACCCATGCACCCATTTCCACCTACCTTGCTATCTCTTGGTAGTAATCATAATTCTCATTCTGGGGGATCCATTCCGATTCGCCCGTAACTGGATTTATTCTTGGCACAAAAACATTCTTACTGGACATGGTTAAATTACGAAGTATGAAGAAAACGCACTTTGCTCGAAGCATGTGTAAGACAACAACTAGCACATGTTGGTGTAATATTGCCCGAAAGATGGCGCTCGTACACAAGATAGGCTGTAGCATATCTGACTGCTGGTTATGACTAATTCAATCGCAAATTAACAAATAAAGCGATTTTAACTGAATGTAAGATTTTATGGGAAGACCAACTTTTAAAAAATCTTTTATTTGTTTCACCTCCTTATTTATTTATTTATTTATTTATTTATTTATTTTTCAATGGCATGAAACTGACCCCAATACAATACTTCCCAACAGACGCGCATTTTTTCTGCCACAGGACTCCCGATATATGACTTTACATTTTATCACATGGTGTGAAGAAACCCCATCCTTATCTTCGGCCACGGGCAATAAGACCCGATTTTTTTTTTCTTTTTTAATGTATCCCTTTAATGAAGTCCTTTTTGTAAACGTCGAAAAGTCAGGTGCGGCCGTTGCAGCCAACTAGTTAAAAAAATCCATAAATTACCAAAATACCCTTTCGACAATAATTATAGGTATCCTAAATGGTCCCCTATGTGATCTATGTTTTGAAAGCGGGTATAACTGAATGGATTGCAGTCAGCATACAGTGTTCAACGTTATTTATTACACCTACTCTCGTGCTTGATTGTACATATGTAACACTGGACAACCTAGTATCATGGAATTAATATATTTTATTCAACTTCAAGCTATTCATTTTACGGTAATACTTACGGGTTTTCCATTATTATTATTTTTTTTTTTTTATTAGTATTGTGCATAAAGTTATTTAAGGATATTGTCACCCTTCGCACAAAACTCCTTATTTACTGCCTTACATACATTCTTTTGGGTAATAAATAAATTTTCAGTGTTACCTGACTAAATTAATTAACATTTACACATATGTCATCTTATGGGTTACGTCATTTTGCGATTTTGGGGTAAAAACGGAAAATCCAAATTTCTCTTTTACCTGAGCTTCCACGGTCACCGTTTTAACGCCCATTTATTGACACCATTTACTGCTCCAAAATCCTGCCAGCGATTTTTCTTAAAAGTCTTAATTCAGGTTTTATCGTTGATAAAGCAAAATAATGCCTTTGGTAAATGAAAGTCTGTAATTAGGGGCTCATAACTCCATAACAAAAACATTTAAACCAAAATGACGGCACGGCATTGTAGCTCGCACACTCCTGTCATTTTTCGTGTAAAATCTTGTTTAGGGATGAAGTTACGCCCCATACCGATTGCTATCTCACCTCAAAATAGAAAGGTGTTCAATTGAAGATTAAAGCTTTGAGTTGCCCATGCTTATACATTGCAACGAAAAATATAAACGCCGATAATCATATTTTCGAGGGATTTTTCATTGTTTTAAATCACCATAATTAAAGATAGATGCACTATTGAATAATTAGAAACAGGAAAAACTAATTTTCGGTGTCTGGATGATGACAAAGGGTTACAATAACCTTGAACACTGATGGGAAATTAAATACTTAAAGAAAGTTTTAAAAAGGGAGAGTATATTGCATAATACAAAAAAAGGGGTTAACATTGCTGTGTATTGAATGAACTTTTTTCTTAAAAGATGCATAACTCTGATGAGAACTCTAAGACGTACTGGGGTACACTTGTCGACAGTCTTAGACCCCAATCCCGTAGACACCACCGGTCTTCGTAGATCGATCCAACTCTGTACGGATTCTCGCTGAATGCAATCAGCTTAACTGAATGACACGCCTCCTCTTGTTTCCAACCTCGTATAATCACCAGCTCTTCTATACTCTACTCATCTACAGTAAAGCTGATTGTACTCAGCGAGAGTCTCCACAGATTTGGATAGATCCACGTACACTATAGGTCAATGGTGTCTATGGGGATGGAAATGTCCACTTATGTGAAACAAGCTAATGAGTATTAATGAGGAACTCAATTTTGCGGCTATGTGCTATTAACAAAAAAGGAAAAATCATTAACAGAAACTAGCCCGTCTTCGAGTCCGAAATTTCTATTATTTAACAATTTCAAGTGAAATTCAACAGTCTCTGTTACCAGTAAATAAAAAGTTAAAATTAAAACACAGTAACATTGCCATCGGCAATGCATATCTTTGCGACATAGGAAAACTGTTGAAATTCGAAGGCAAGGTATATATTTTGCTATACAATTATAAAGATAAAAGTCCAACCACCGTCTAGAACGCTCATTTCTTTCACATAATAATTATTGTGTTTGGTCATGGGTTATTTCCACATCGACCCAAATTGATTTATCGGGCTTGCCTCTCCAGACTTGCCTTTGGGCAGTGCAGTGCTTGGGCATGAATCAGACTTTAAAATAATTCACACGGAACCCATATATATCCCGTATCCAAGCTCACAAAAAGGAAACCTCGGCAAAATAAAGTTAAGAAGTTCATAAGCCTTTGTCCATATGGGTTGAAGTGAGTCCACGCATGGTGGTGGCATATGGATGTTCTGGCTTAGAAGTCTGAAACTCGCAAGGATCTTTTGGAGGTCAAATTGTGCCGCAGCTTTACTGTCAGGGGCAAAAAAGTTCTCATAGCTCTTAGCCCCTTTTACACATTACATTGTTTTTAATTCTTGAAGGAAAACGCATGCACAATTATATTGAAACAATGAAAATGTTTAAAGATAATTTTACGTGCATACTAGTCCTCTTTCTTGCAAACTTCTACCTCCAAAAGGTACAGATTACGGTGAGTAGTTGGCGACATGACTCGACAGATCTTATACGTGGCCTCCACAGCGAGCATGCGCATTACTTCTGGCAACATTCGCTCCAGAAAAATCATATCGGTCGTGCGCAACTTCTTGTAGATAAGATCATTGTATTTTGAGATGTGGGTATAGGTGTCGGTCATAGTGGCGATGAGCATATTCATGAGGAGAATATTTACAAGCACCACATACGTTATCAGTAACGCTGGCAAAGTTATAACCGGGAAGTTACTAGCAGAGGTGCCTTTGAAGATATTCCCTGGTATTATCTGAATTTCTGAAAGGCCCACCATCAGTCTAAACAAAGTCCACATGGTGGTACCAAAACCATCAAACTCGGCTATTTCATCAGACACAATCGCTGAAGAGGTCAAGGAAGCGAAATGATTAACCCTAGCTACACCTATAGCAGAAGAAAACCCCGCCGTCAGGATAAGATATATGATAAGAAATCGAAGCAAATCGCCGAGCATGATGCGCTGAATCATAGCAGAGAAGAAACTGGTCTGTCTGAAGCCGCGTGTGAAGAAAATTAGGAACACCCATCCAAGAAGAAGAGCTAAAGGTTGAAACGACTTCACGGCATCGGTCAGGAATGACAGCATAGAAACGGAAAACAGAAGAAGAATGACGTGGAGTTTATTCCAGCTGAGGAACTTCCACATATTCAATATGGCGTTGTCTCTGTGTCTCACCGACCATTTTAACGCCCCAGTAAGGCTGTATATGAAGAATAAGAAAGTGCCGACCATAAGGAACAGGTACACACCAGGCGGGAACTTTCCCTTGTATCCAGGTTCATGGGTTTGGGCTGAATCGTTCCCGTAGGGAAGCGAAGCATTTGGAATCGCAGATCCATTGGAAGGCGTTTGGAAGAGTAAAGGCTCAAACGCGGGAAGAGATAGTATCAACATGTAAATTAGATGCAGAANGGAAAACCCCGCCGTCAGGATCAGATATATGATAAGAAATCGAAGCAAATCGCCGAGCATGATGCGCTGAATCATAGCAGAGAAGAAACTGGTCTGTCTGAAACCGCGTGTGAAGAAAATTAGGAACACCCATCCAAGAAGAAGAGCTAAAGGTTGAAACGACTTCACGGCATCGGTCAGGAATGACAGCATAGAAACAGAAAACAGAAGAAGAATGACGTGGAGTTTATTCCAGCTGAGGAACTTCCACATATTCAATATGGCGTTGCCTCTGTGTCTCACCGACCATTTTAACGCCCCAGTAAGGCTGTATATGAAGAATAAGAAAGTGCCGACCATAAGGAACAGGTACACACCTGACGGGAACTTTCTCTTGTATCCAGGTTCATGGATTTGGGCTGAATTGTTCCTGTAGGGAAGCGAAGCATTTGGAATCGAAGATCCATTGGACGGCGTTTGGAAGAGTAAAGGATCAAACGCGGGAAGAGATAGTATCAGCATGTAAATTAGATGCAAAATACCCCATGTTATGTAGTACATCCTGTAGTTGTGCCATTTGATATGCAGCAAATGGTTAATTACCGGAATACTAAGGCATTCTATGCGTTCTTCGTTATTGGTGTACACAAGTAGTTCCAGCGCAGACATTCGAGACGTACTGAGAACTGGATCAATTTCAGTAACATCGTAAAATGCTGTGGTTGTATGGCCATATTCCCACTGTGAAAACCTGAAAATAAATCATTTTTTACAACCAGGTCCTCATATAAATGATTAACACTATAGTTGAAATAAACTTTGTGAAAAAAGTTTTTTTTTTTTTCAATTATATATTCAAGCTTTTTGGCCACTTTAGAGTCTACAAGTGTTAAAGAGCATAGACGTCTGACTGAATTTGCATTTGTAACAGAGCTATCTTCCAGACAGTCTCTACAATCCAGATTGGCTATTCCAAAATGAATTTATGTACTTACCTGTATATGTTGTTTGTGTTGAGAATTTTCTCAAACATTTCCTTGACACCGACCTTGGCTGCCAAAGTCAAAGCAGTGAATTCTTCTCTATTTGCCAAACGGAACAGGTAATGCTTCGCTTCAATTTCTGTGGCGACACTATTCGCTCTGGTCATATCCACGCCTTCGCTTCTACACCACCAGCGAGTGGTATTGTTCAGGATTACTTCGTACATCTCCAATGCTTCTTGGAGTTTATGCTGCGACATTAGGACGATGGTGTGTAGAACGGTGTTGTCTTGCGAATCTCTGCCATCTAGTGGAGCTCCTTTTTCTATGAGAAGCTGAACTAGTTGAGCATTGCCAGACAGCACAGCAAGTGACAAGGGAAGTTCGGCGGGAACCAAAGTCCTCTTGAACTGCTCCCCGGTAGCACATTTACGAAGAAGTTTCAGAATGTCGGCCTCAGCCAGATGGTAGAACATGGCTTCCATTGCTTTGAAGTTTCCGTTTGCCGTGGCGATGTGCAACGCGGTGGCTCCTGTGTAACTACCCGCCATCTCCTTGAAGAGCAATGCCTTTCCCAATCGCTCAATCAAGATTATAGCCACTTCGGTGCTATTGTGAAGGAGTGCTATGTGAAGAGGGGTGAGGCCCTTCCGGTACCAACTTCTGTTGGCATCCAGAAAGAAATTTAACGCTTCGTCACAGACTATTTGTAGCCGGTTGGCATAGTTCTTGGTGCACAACTCCAGGATTTCCTTCTCTAGCCTCGTAACGGCTCTGGGGTCCGTCTTTGAGCGGAAGCGTTCCATTTCCCACTGAATACGGAGGCGATAGTTCATCTCCTCGTCTGTACCAAGAGAGACATCGGCGGACGGCCACAGCTTGGTGAACTCAATCAATATGGACTCTGTATTGTACTCGCCTTCTCCTTCTAAAGAGACGCAGAACTTGCACTTGGGTGTGATGTGCTTGGCGGCCGACTTGATGCCGAAGATTCTGGCGAAGCAATAGCAACTGCAGTTCTGCCACAGATCCACGCAGCAGCATGGCGTGTTTATAATCACCGAGGGAATATTTCGGACCACCTGGGTAAAGATTTTTGTATTTTAAGTATAATTTTTCATATTGCATTTCGAAGATTATTGAATTTATAAAATGACTTACTGAAATACGGAATATCAAAAGATATACGTTATATCTTAGCCTTCATCACGTTCATTTTCATAAACCAACGTGTACCCTCTGCATTCTTGGATGCGGGTCTTCATAACTTTGCGTTGTTTGCACGTAATATGCATAATTCACCAATTAAGCGTAGTTATTGCATAAGTTATTCACAAAATTATAGTTCAAGGTTTATACCTTTTAAAGTACTTTTTAAATCATTCAAACATGACTTACCCCTAGACAGCAAGTGTTTGTGCAGCGTCCGTCAACAAGATCCCGTGTGGCAGCATAACTATAAAACTCCTCACCAACGTTCCGTGTTTCTTTAAATGATGTGGGTACCTCTGGGTTCCTCATTGACCTTCTGGCTGTGTTCTTTTTGCTTCGAAAACTCCGGAGAACCCCCTGCAGTACCGATGGCAACGTCCAGTAGGCCTGAAGTCTTTGGCGTGGAAGTCGTCGCTGTCGGTTGCGGGCCAGATTGCCCAGCGCCCCTGGCGGCGCGTGGATGGTGTGGAGTTCGAGATCGGGTGAGCTGTGCCCTGGGGAAAGAATGGTGGAACATATGATTTTTTAATCTAAGCAACACACAAAGTTGTGAAGCTATAAAAGATCATAAAATATATAAAATGATACTGTATTACACAGTGCCACCTTCCTCTTCCTCCTTCTCCTAGATCAAATATCTATGACACGTCTGGTAATGTTATGCCAGTTTTGTATATGCTAGTTTTGTATATGTATAGGGCCTACATAAACAATTTAGATACACGT
Organism: Lingula anatina; assembly: GCF_001039355.2. The sequence continues at coordinate 195,146 of NW_019775756.1, read as the reverse complement.
TTCAAGGGCTGGTTCGGGTATCTTGTTCAGGTGCTGATGCTATGCAGTAAAATACGAAATATATATATTTTTACTTATTAACTGCAATATACGGATGGACATCTATCCTCCCCTGAAATAGGTGAACGGTCATCGTTAATCTGTCTGTGCATTCGTCAGTGAAAGTGGGTAAACAAAAAAGGTATGGAAGTAAGGTAGGAAATCGAGCTCTGAAGTGAAAATTTGAGTCTTGAAATTAGTTTTACATAGATCTTTATTATTCAGAGTCTTAGTCAATGACATCAGTAACGCTAATTTAAAACAAACAAAGAGCTAGCTACCTAGCAGTGCCTTTAAATGTACTGTTCTAGGTGGTTCTCATTAACTACAAAAATACACAGTTTAAGTTATTTATATTTATCTAAAGAATAAAATAATAATAATAATAGAATTTGAACACACAGACCTTTTCTGGTCATCTCCATAGCCTCTAGTCAGAATTAAACCTTTGAAGTTTTCGAGAACTTTTCCCCAGCTTTGAATCGCACCTATAGCTTTCATAGGATGGGTACCCGCTTTATATCTACCAACCTGAAGCCCCCCAGCACAACATTTGATATAAATAGCTGAAACTGTTTAGACTGAACAGCCACAGTTATCATCTGCATCGAACAGTTTACTTAACGGTGCAGTTATTGAGGGTTAGATTAAATGATTTTTAAATTTTTTTGAATAATGATTCAGTACTTGTAAAATATCAGCATACCTACTTTACTGACCCACAAACAATGAGATGTTGCGCAAAAATATGCTAGGACTTATTTTCTATAATTGGCTGAAGGCAATTTAAGGGTTGCTTAATTGCTTTGTATTTTCCGGTAACAATTGGGGGTCAGTTTTAGCGCGATGAGAAGTCCATCACTTCATAATAACCGATATGTAAGTACAATTGTCCCCTTCCTTGATGAGAAGAAGAGGGATGAATTTTTCGGTTATTTTTTTTCTTCATGTGATATGTGGACATTAGGAAAAGCCTAAACAAGTTTATTTTCTTACCCCTATTATGTTGTGAATTACGAAATTAAAACAATTAAGAAACAGTGGTATATAACATCATAACATTTTGAAAGGCAGTTGGCCATTCGAGGCACTGTTTATCCACCATATGGTTCTAATTCATAGCTAGAAAAAACTGATTACTGACAACATGACGCATTTCACTATTTCTCGAAAGCATACGAAGCCTTTTATCATTGCCACCGCCATAATTAATTAAAAGAAGTCAGGATATCAAACTCCACCTCCCAAAGGTACAGCATGTAGAGGAAAGGTGGAAAAAGTCTTCTGCAAGACTTCTTAAAACTTCACATGGTTTAACCGGTATTAGTTCAACTGTCAAGAAAAAAAACTGTTGATAGCATCTCAAACCATCTGCGCGGTAACCTAAACTACGATGTCCTCTTGTCGTGCTGTGAAATTTCTAATGCAAAACTATATCCGTAGAATCCGATGAAAAATGCGCCAAACGTACCTCCAAATAAACATGCCTATGATTAGCTTTTATTTTTTTAAGAGTGTGCGTCATAACAGATCCAGAGCCACCGTTAAGTGTCATCAACCTGTGTAACTTTCATACTTATAAATGTGACCCCCCCCCCCCGCCTACTCAGCATATACGTCGGAGTCTCTTGTCAGAGGTGAATTAACATAGTCTGATACTCGGGGTGATTATCGTACACGTGGAACGAAAAATAATTGCTTTTTGATGTAAACTCGTTGGCGGCTACATTGTATATGTACATGTTCCCCAGTGTTTATACGGAACGGTAATTAGTAATGCTGGTACAGGACACTGACATCAGGCAATGCAAATGCTGAAATACACTTAGCAGAGAGGGGATGAAAGGTACCGGCGTCTCTGACTTGGCTTTTGGTTTTCTTGAGTATGTAATATCGCCGAGGGGTAAACGCTGCTGAATACATCACTTTGCTTATCTAGAAGGACTGCAGTATGGGGGATTCTGTAATAATATCTGTGGTACTGAATTATTCTTGTCTTCCACGTCTTCAGAGGTTGCAAGAGAAAAAGGTATCCATTGGAGCAACGGAAAGAAAATCCCGCAGTTAAACAAAGGAACAAAAATTAGTAACAAACGGTAGTCAATGACTAAGTAGATACAATGTAGGCATATGTGCCTCTCTGGATAAAAACTCTGGGCTCATTCCTCCCTAGATCAATCAGTAAGCCCTAGAATAATCATTACCCTGGAAGTCTCACCAAGAAACGTGTGTGACTCTCCTCTACCCAACTACTACTCTACGGCAACTACTACTACGCTCAGTGGTGACGGCTATCGCACAATACTAAGGTAATGTAACATACCACGTGGAATACCCGAACCGCCCTCTTCTTTCTCTTCTTTCTCAAGGTCTTCCATTTCCAGTGTTATTCTGTGGTGCTGTGTCATTTCGCCTGCGTTGTGCCCTCCGACGACATATGCTTCGTTACAAACAAGGGGTCTGGAAGCTAAAAGGGAACGAACAAATTTAGAGAAGAAATTTTATGTGGAGCACCAGACAAACCACGAGTCTTGGAGCAGCCTACATGTTCGAACATTGGAGGATGCGTCTATTGCATTGAGTGCCCGCGGTTAAATGGGCCCCTAGGCTAAATATACATTGGCGTGAAAAGTGGACTGGAAGAATTTTCCGGACCTGTGAACAATGTTGTGGTACTTACTGGTCATTGGCCTATGAGGATTCAAAAATAATAATAATAATAATAAAACCAAAAGATGTTTGTGTGTTGTAGACTATTGTGTGTGGACTGTGTGTGTGAGTGTGTGTGATATCTTTCTTTAAGTTAACTTGGTTTTACGGTTGGTTTTATTACTTAAGTGAACAATTGCGTGCATTCCATATTGCGTAAAATGCCATTATGAACAGGCGTGTTAATACATGTACTACCATTTTTAATTATACACGTCTTTTGAATGAAATCAGATTATTAGGATGCTTAACAGAACTAAATCCAGCATATGATTTCCAAGCACGAGATACTCACATTACAATCCAATCCTAGCTTTCAACTGAGTTCCCTACTGTCTTTTCTCTCGATTTGTAGATCTATATTTAAAATTACTTTAACTACTACCTGTACACCTTTCCATTTTCAGCAACAGAGTTTTAGCAAGCGCAATATAACGTCTTCTGATACACTGCATACAGATATAGAGATATAGGGATATATAGGTGAATCGACGCCAGTTGCCTAACTACTCATGGCAACGGGCTCCTCCAAGTTAAGAGATGCCAGACACTGCTTCTGTTCCAGCACTTCTCGATCTACTAGCTGGGCTAAATATTCGCTTTCTGGAGTCACTCACAAACAATGGGCTAGGCGGTAAGACATATCAGATGTTTCGTTGGCAGAACACTTTGTTTATACAAACTCCGTGACCGGTTATTTTTCTTGCTTATTAAAAAAAAGGAAAGAAAAATCTTCATATTAAAGGACGAAGTGGGACCAGAATTTTTCAAATTTGGGGACAGTTTACAGGTAAAAAATAAAAATAATCAATAATATGAATGAATAATATATACTGTATTAATTGACAAGCACAGATTTTGAAAATTAGTTGTGGTCTCGCAAAAGCTGCATTTAGATGTTTAATGCTCTCAAGTTCATGGGAGTGTATTTTTTGTTGATGTTGGATGAAAATATCCCGCACACGTGAACCATGTGGACATATTTATTGTTTTGTAATCGATCCAAATGAGTGTAGAATAACTGTGCATGTGTTTTTGTTAAAACAAAAAGCTGCTTCCAACAGCTAAATGGGTGATATCCCCCTCACAAAACCAACAAAAAACAGAACTCATTTTAATTTACAATCATCAAAACTTCGTCTCTTTAGATATAATTGTTAAATCTATTTTAATTTTTAATTGAAACCATAGGTTGCAGGGGTGTTGAGAGCGAGAGTGGTTATGGTGCAACTTTTGTGGATTTATAATAAATTGAAGTATAGTTAAAACATATATCAAACCAAACAAAAAAGTAAAATTGTGTAAGTCACGTGACCAGCGTGGCAGCACTCGGGTAATTCCGTTCACATCTGACGGTCACAAATGGCTAGCTTTTCGTTATATATATATATATATATATATATATATATATATATATATATATATATATATATTCAGATATATTTACAAGTATCTCTTAATTAGTATTGATTGATTAAGACTGTAGACAGAAGAGACAATATGATATTGAGAAAAGGTTAACTGGTGGCGCTGTTTATGATACCCACTCTCCCTCAAAGTCCCAATGGATCTTCTTTCCGTTCTTTAAAACGTTGTGGAAAGTGATGTATCGGAAGCTATTTGAGGCACCTGCTCTTTTGCCTCGCTTTTTCGCCTTCAATATTACGCGGTGATATGGGTGATAAACGCGGTCTCAGTTCGGAGGGCGGCACCTGCTGTTATTCATTCTCATGAGTTCTTACATGTAAAGGGAGCGTTCAGGTGAAACTAAATCATCATTCCAGCCTCATCTATTAATAGCTTTCGCTTCTTATAGTACCTTTAAACCGTTAAGCAGCAATTAACACACATGTACCAAATGATGATGTATGGTATGGATCCACTTTCTAGGTAATGTTTAGAGCTGTTCGTTATTATGCCTGCTGTATATATAAAGCAAATGTACAAATGCATATATAATAAAATGAGTATGGGAATTCAAAGTTACGGTTTTCTCAAACTGTTTAAATACCAAATGCAATATACTCAATGTAATACCATGATGTTCTGCCTGAAACCGGGGAGGAATTTCAACCGTTTCAGCGACTGATTCAAGGGGGTTTATTATATATATATATATATATATATATATATATATATATATATATATATATATATATATATAGTTTTGGTTGAAAGACTTAAAATTAAACGTCATCTTCCAGGTGGTAGTAGACTTAAATAGAAGTTACAACTGAGAAAGAAAATCAAGCTTACCCCAGCTGACACACTTTTGGTCTAATCCAGATTTTTCTGCCATTCGAGTATAGAAATTAGAATGAACACTGATATATGCCTATCTCGACTATATTCTAACAGTTCACATGTCCTGTTTGAGAAAAGATATGGTACTACTTCAGTAGCCACGGTCTTCAAATAAACATTGAAGTAAATTACCGTAGCGGTCATGCACTGGTAGGCAACATTCGGCGTGCATTGGCGTCGACCGTGTAGAACCTCTTTAGTGTCTAGCACTTATTGCCGACGTTAGATATACATATTATATGCTTTGTGTTTGATGATATTTTTGCCCGAAGTATTCATCCACAAAGAGTGCTAACACTTGCAACTCCTTATTTACTGCCTTACATACATTCTTTTGGGTAATAAATAAATCTTCAGTGCTCAGTGACTAAATTAATAAACATTTACACATATGTCATCTTACGAGTGACGTCATTATTGCAATTATGGGGTAACAACGGAAAAATCGGTTTCTCAAATTTCTCTTTTACCTGAGCACCCACGATCGCCGTTTTAAAGCAAATTTAATGACACCTTAATTTAAGTACTCCAAAACCCTGCCAGCGATTTTTCTTATAGGTATAAGTTAAGTTTTTAATCGTTGATAAAGCAAAATAATGCCTTAGTTTAATAAAAATCTGTAATTAGGGACTTATACCTTCTATTCAGAACGAAAACATTTAAACCAAACTGACGGCAAGGAATTGTAACCTATACTTTCCTGGTCAAATATGCCCATTTTTGTGGTAAAATCTTGTTCAGGGATGAAGTTAAGCACCATACAGATTGCAATCTCACCTCAAAATAGAAAGGTGTCAAATCGGCGATAAAAGCTTTGATTTGTCTCTGCTTATACATTGCAACGAAAAAATATAAACGCCGATATTTCATATTTTCGAGGTTTTTTTTCATTGTTTTAGAGATTCCTTCTACTCCCCCTTCTACGTCGCAAGACGTACAACAGTGTACGTATGTGCGAGTATGAATATCATGGGTAAAGCCAAAATTAATCTTAGTATAAAACAAACTCCCAGTTCCGTGTTGGGTTCTCAAACACGCACGGCTCCCTGTACATCATGAATTTTACCGTTCATGATAAACCGTGGACGGGGACTGGGGTTGCGTGGGATGAAATGCGGCGCGCGGATTATCGATCGGGAAAGCAGATATACAGATGTACATCCAACCTGGACATGTCCGTGGCAAGGTTGAAAGTTTCCATCCGATCTTTCCTTATCGACGAAGCTGACGTGGCTCCGTGGTAACTTGGCTGTCTCTTGTGTTGACAGACGCTGGTACGCTGGTTCGAGACCCAGCAGATATCGTAATTTTTTTTCCAGATCTGTAAAATTCCGATAGGTAACTATAGGAGGAAACTCGTACGTATGGAGGGTGGGCGGGTCTGTCACGGCGCAGTCGGTAGCGTGTTTGGGTGCAAATGAGGTACCCAAAGCGCAATCAACCGTGGCAACGCAAAGTCACGAGTTCGAATCCCGGATGAGGCACGACAGTCCATCACGACAACGACCGGGACCTTGAATCGGGATGGCACGAGAACGAATCTGGGCTCTCGTAGGTCCTAGCAAATTACCTTTTGCATAAAAACACGGTATACTTTAGAAAGTTTACATTAAGGCGAGCATATTGCTGGTCATAAGAATAAACTCTGCGTCGTCAATGATATTTCCTTTCTCTTCAGTTAAAAGTACTTAGATTGGTGCCACAGATCTCGTACTTAAATTGAGCAAATTCGTACACCGTATGTACTTTTTTTCATCATAATGTGCTTTCTTCTCGGAAGGATTATCAGAGAGAAAATTTCTATTGTTTAACAAAAGTCGCGTCGCCTCTATTGCTTTTAACAAGAACGCATTGTGTCTTTTCATGACCCTCTTATCCTTTCTTGCACCCTTGCTTCTCAAAACTGTTCATATGTTCATACAGTACCCGGGGCAAGTCCGCAGTCGACATTTGAAAGAAGAAAGACTGCTCAATACCAAAACCGCCCAGGTGTGAACAGCTGTGGACCTCATCGTGCTGTATATCGTCAAAGGTGAAAGCAAACGTTATCTCGGTGCAAAACAAAATGAAAATAAAAGCATCTGAAGTCATCTAACTAGAAACTTTCCGAGCAGGCCTGTCGATGAAAGCCAACGAACTTGAATTGATGCAGTAGCTTTTTCCGGTAAATCAGCACGTCCTACCACCTGTTAACCGTGTTCAGCAGAAAAAAAATGATATCATCTCGGTGGAATTATTCGCAAAATATGTTTTATTCAAAATTCCCATCGCTGCAATTGCTTATATGGAAATCGCACCAGTAACTACACATTTGAATGTTTTTTCCCTCTCTTCTTAGGGTTTCGCTAAAACTAAAACACGCCTCTTTAATATCAAGGGTAAAGCCAAAATTAATCTTAGTATAAAACAAACTCCCAGTTCCGTGTCGGGTTCTCAAACACGCACGGCTTCTTTATTATGTGCGAACCACGCCAAATACAGCAATACTAGATTTGAAATACGCCCTCTAAACTGATGCCATCGCATTAGGAACCTGCCTCAACTGATGCAACCAGTCGCACTTTTGTATGCAATTTGGCCAGGGTACAAACACAATATATAGTTTGATAACCTACGAATAAATAAATTTTGTGGGGTTGCAAAACGACCAGATTGCAAGAGGCGACATATAAATAGGCAACTACAGGTTTCATCATGACTCGCGGTTCTCGTCTGATTAGGGGTTTCAGAGAAGCAATGATCTCGAGATGGAAGAGCAATCTTTGTGGCCTGATACCAACTCTAGTCCTACGGATCAACAGTAAGACGAATATGAATAGACGCACAGGAGAATAGAAAAACCCTCTAAATAATCTAGAGAAACCCCTTCAAACTCTACAAGAAGAATGGAACAACGCCCTTCAAAACATATTTGGGATCCAACAACGTAGCTTAAAGCATGTGCTTCGCCGCCTGTGGTCGACACACGGTTTTTGTCTCGTGAAATTTGGTGCTGTTATTTCAATAAAATGAACTTTTTCACTTGTGGAAACCACTGTAGAATATCATATTTGAGTTGGTGTATGATAAGTGATAAATCTAAAAACCTTCACAGGTGTTTTGTTTTTCTGTACCATGAACCACGTTAGATACACGCAATTTTTTATTTTATTTTATTTTATTTTAACTTATTTATTTATTTATTTATTTTTGCCTGCGTATGATTTATTATATAATTCATCAAGGTGGTTTCTGTGCAACAGATGGCTTACATCATCTTGAGCATGCGCTATCGTGTGCCACACCAACTACCTACACGAGACTGAAAACAAGGTTTACTCAGAGCAGATGCAATGCGTGGTCTTCGACTGATTTATATTTTTACTTTATTTGCATTGACAGGATACTTTATCTTAGTTTTACGCTTTTTTTATATTAGGACACATGCACAAGGTAAGTAACACCTTATTTACTGCAAACAGACTTTTGATATACTCTATTATGATATTTTACCAGATGATATGCAGATAGCTTAAGAATTAAAGGATTTTCAGATTTTAAGTTGTTGTTTTTAGACTTTCAATTGACTATATTTCAACAAAATATGATTTTTTTATGCAGATAGCTTAAGAATTAGAGGATTTTCAGATTTTCAGTTGTTGTTTTCAGACTTTCAATTAACTATTTTTCAACAAAATAGGATTCTCTCTCCCTCCCCTCCCCCCTCAATCTCTCTCAATCTCTCTCTCTCTCTCTCTCTCTCTCTCTCTCGGAGAAATTGTGTCTGCAGTCTTTCATGTGAGATCACCCTTGTGAACAAAAAATTATTATGTACTTTTTTTTCATTCACTCAAGGACTATACAGAGGGTATCTGTATGATAGTAATGTGTTTCCTGTATCAAGAGACGCAGATGCATGGCCCAGTAAACAGAATATGAACTCTAGTTCTCAAGTATTCCCTTTGCGGTATAATGAACCAAGGAACATCACGGCATGCGAGCCTCGAAAGCACATCGTCTATCTAAAAACTACCAAGTGCTTTTCAACCACATTTCATCATATTATGAAGCGTTTCGCGCTCAAATACGATCTGAACATCCTGAAGCCGAAAGCTAAAGGGCATTTTTATCCGACAAAACCGCTCCGCCCGAGGCGGATCACCAAGGAAGATGCCCTCTACAAACCCAGAATGACATATGATATGATTGTGGATCATATGGTATTTGACTACGATGTCGTCAGTAGTATGATGCCGTTAGATTCGTTTTATGTCGGAGTTGTCCGAGAACCTTTTTCTCAGTTCACGAGTGCCTACAACTCATTTTCTTTGTGGACTAAATTTAATGTCCAAATTGACGAATTTCTCAGTGCCCCAGAAGCGTACTGGAAACAACACGTGCGGCAAAGAGATAGAGCGACATACGCCAGAAACAGTATGATGTCCGAATTTGGGTTTCCAGACGAGAGAGAAGATCTTAGAGATAACGAACCCTTCATTGAACATTACGTTCATTACCTCGATTCCAAGTTCGATTTTGTGCTTGTTACGGAGTATTTTGACGAAAGTTTGATTTACCTGAGGCGTCTTTTGTGTTGGGAAATGGAAAATGTGTTGTACGTGCCGGGAAATGTCGGATCGTACACGTTTGAACCAAAGACCGTTGCCAAGTCGTCTTTTTTGTTGACACACCAAAAGTGGAGCAAAGCAGACTATTATTTGTATCGCCATTTTTTGGCTAAATTCAAAGAGACTCTAAAGCATCAAGGGCAAAATTTTTTTGACGAAGTTGAAATATTCCGCAAAGCCCTGAGCAAGATCAAAAAATGTGGCGGCGTAGAATATGTCAAAATAGATGGAACGGGCTCTCGGGGTCTCACTTATTCTCGACACACAAAAATAAACTGCATACCAGGTGGCATCTTCATCCCCATATCTAGTACATGAATGGTGGACATTCTTAAAAAGGAATATGTAAAAAAGGCAGTACAAAATTATTTGTTCACTTGTCCGCAAATAGACAAGTATCAACAATGTTAAGCGCCCTTAAACCTTAGAACTAACGCCTTTAAAGACACGTAAGGCATGTTCTACAGTTTTATTGTTGTGAATTATCAAAATGCGGTAAATTTTGAATTAAACTTATCTCAATCATAGTGTTTGTTTAAAATATAACACCATAATGTACCACATAGAATGAATTGATCAAACAACAGTTTAATAATTGACTTATCCCCCACTACTTCTTCTTCTTCATGTGCCATCACCGATTCGGTGTTTGACGAACGATGATATTCGGCCAAAGGGTTCTATTTCTCGCCCATGACCAAAGGTGTCTTGTTGGTAAGTCAAAATTGTCAAGAAAGGATTTTCGATGTCTGCCTCGGGCACTTTTGCCAGGTATTCTTCCGCTCAGGCTAAGATCTTCTAATCCCTCTTTTCTGATGCAATGTCCCAAGAACTTCAGTTGTCTTTCTCTGACAGTGTTGAGAAGCTGTCTTTTTTGATCAATCTGTTTAAGGACCTCTTCATTTGTAACATGCTCAATGTAGGAGATTCGGAGCATTCGCCTGTAGAACCACATTTCAGCTGCTTCAATGTTACGTTGAGTTTCTGCTGTCAAAGTCCCTCACTGCTACTCAATTGCAAATGTTATCCAATCAGTCCAGGGTACCTTCTACCCCTAGCCTAATCATAAAGTTCCAAACAAAAAAGTCCGCGTTCTGCAAAAAGATAAAAAAATGTTATTTCACCAAAAAAAAAAAAAAAAAAAAATGCTTAAAAGGTGTCAATGAGTCTTTCAAACTTGGACGATCGTTTCTCTAAATTTCTAAATGTAACCAATGTTTGAGAAAAGCCATGTCTCACAACGACTGGTCTTTAATTCTATTTTATTCCCAGTTGATATGGAAGTTCAACTGTACACCGAATCAATTGAAGGTATATCCAAAGAAGGATTTTTATACCAAAACTCATATTCTACTAATTATCCCAGGGTAAACGGCTCACACACACACACACACACACACACCCCCCCCCCCATTATCCAATCTTTAATCTTCCTTTCCTGACACTCACCATAACTCTGTAAAAATTTTCGAAAAAAACAAATATCAAAACCTGCGATCAAGCAGAGGTTTTTCAGATACGCCATTCGCACATTCAAGCTATTACTCAATTTCCAGATATCGTGCCGTGAAGCGCGCTACTTTTAAACTGTGTCAAGCTTAAAACCACTACCGAGGTTGCAGGTTGGCAGGGAACGGTGAATATGATTATTTTAAGGCCATTTATCTGTCATTTTATGTTTAAAAAGTTTAATTAAAATTGCTCTCAGATAAGTTCAACAAGAAGCGATCCATGCATATAGAATCCGTTTTAAATTCTACATTGGAGGTCTTTAATATAAGTGTACCGCTCGGTGATAAAAGAATTTATGAGTTCTTTTTTATCCCGTAAACTGCAGAAGCACGAGTAAAAGCAGATGATTCTCAAATGAAAGAATACTTTCTAGTTCCATTGGCGGTTAGTGGGGGGGGGTTANTGATCATTTTATTTAATCTATTAAAAACGTAACAAAAACGTTGTTTTTTATTTACTAGCTATGTACACAAAACCGTGCCCAAACAGTCGGCTGGGTCTGGCAAGAACATATCTAAGAACATGAATACCCCTTGGCCCAAAGGCAAGAACCCTTCAGGCTGCAGGTATAATCATCACACAAAGAAAATGCATTTATCGGGGGCGGATCCAGAGATATTTTCTGACATTCTTCCTAATTATCTCTGTTGATCCATCCTCATTTTTGACCGTCTTCCGACAGAAAAAAATTAGATACCCGTCCATGTAAACTTGAAAATCTGACCGTCTTCCGGAAGACCCAGAAGACGGCCTAAATCCGCTTCTGTTTATGACATAATTTTACAAGTAGGACATAGTATCACACAGCACATTTGATAAATAGGCCAATATTCAATACAAAAAAGTGTTCATCAATCCATCTCGTCAATAACAAGGCAAGATGACTAATATTTTATTGCTAAGTTAGTCATTATCAAAACGTTATTCAAAAATGCCAACTTCAAACCGAAATATACAATCAATACATTTAAAGAAGAAAAATCCATTGCTACATGATATAGCGAGAGTAGCCTTGTCTTCTGTCTATACCAACTGCAACTATATCATTTGCAAGAGACAACATTTCATTAATTACAAAAATGATCATGAGTAACTACAGGGGGACGGTTGCTCAGATTTTTACAGGTTTTAAAGTTTCTAATTTGATTACAAACTCGACTCAGACTGCACCGATATAATTATCGACTGAAATACCACCGCAATCTGTGAATACTTCATGATATATTAAGTGCCATCAACCGCATGCTATGTGTCTTTTTAAGACGTATGTTTATCACAATAATATGAACACGGGCTTATGAAACTTTTTCTAATTTGTACATGTGTCATGAGTAATTATCTTATAATACACGCCACAACAAGAGATCTCCTCGGTTATGCAGCTTATCGATGATCTTCTGCTTTTACTGACCTTCTTATATAGTGTACAACATTGCATGTAAGATAACTCTTGAGATTGTAACCCAGATAATCATATACTGACCGTATGAATTAAATAACAGTTATTTAAGATTATTACTCAAGATATACTGTAATATAATACTGACCGTCTGAATAACTTAAACTACCCTTATTGTCTTGAACTTTAACTATCTTCATTGTCTCTAAATCATGAATTATGAATGCTTTGACTCATGACCACGAGTCGCATGATACATGTACACTACACCTTCTCAATCCCCAGATAATCTGGGGTATTTATGTTCCTAGATATTATATGAACAATTGTAACTGTATTCTCTCTGATAATAAATTATGTATATCTCTGTCTGTGGCATGTATTATAAGATAAATACTCATGACACATGTAAAATTCGCTTGGACCAAAAGCGTCCTTATGGAGCAATATGCACGATTTCTACGTGCCATTTCAGTAATATAGCTGATTTACCACACAAAATATATTAATACATTTCCATCTTTAAGTATTTTTTTCTGAATTAATGTGCTTTTTTTTTCTTTTTTTAAAAAAGGGCTTTTTGTTGTATTTTTAATTGGCATTTGACGGTGTCTATTTTTGTCTTTCTCATTTCATCCAAAGTAAGGAGTTTTTTAAAACTCCTATTAAAATGACCTTTCCTTGGCGTAGTTCTAGATCTGCTTTCTTGTTGTCCCCCTCGTTTGCAATGAAACGTCCTCTGTCGAGACTTAAAATTGTTTTAGTTAGCCCGTCGCGATGAGGTTTAAGTCAGCGAAGAAACAACCATTTTGCATAGCAATGTTAAAGGGAAAATAACTCTTCGTATGAGATCTATTTCACAATAAAAACATTGTGAACAACGCATAGAAATATAATATATTCTGTTGTACCACAAAAACGGCAGTTATAGCTATTATTCTGATATCTGAGCTTGTCTTTAGACCATGTGACCTCCATAGATGGCTATACTCTGTTATAATCTCTTAAGAGATTATAACGAAAAAAAGAACTTTTTAGAAAAAAACCAGGGACTAACTTTGAATGTAAAAACTGGATTCATTAACCATTGGTAAGTATGGGAAAATTGTTCTTTACTCCAGGAAAATTCATTTTTTGGCCAAAACGAAGAGTTATTATCCCTTTAAACGAAGGAAAATGACACCTTTTAATAGTGACCTCGGTGGGGGCGATTTGGCACTTCAGTTCTGGAGTAATTCTTTCATGTTGCGCCTTTCGTTCAGCAACTGTTCTACGTAACCTGATTTGCTTTCAAGAACAGAAATACAGATATAAAGCAACTTTGTTGAAGCGTAGAGAAGCAGTCGTACTCGTACCAGTAGTGGGTACTGATTGTGATTTCCTCGTTTTTATGCCAATGGGTTTCACGTTCTGTGCTGTGCCAACGCCAAGAAAAGCACACGGGTTGACCGATTTATCATGGGCCAAACTCATGGTAAGTGAACTAATCCTTAGCCGCTTACAATAAAAACTACGAAATAGCATGTAACTAGATGATAGATCTACGCAGGAGGCCAATAGATGACATATAGATGGGGGAATACCCCCTCCCCCTTAATCACCAATCACCAAGATTAAAACAGCTCCATCACCAATCACCAAAATATATTCAGGTCAATCACCAATTAAGAATTCCTGAATCACGTTTCACGCAGAATATTGGGCTCAAAGAACGCATCAAGCTCGAAAAATAATGCCAATCACGCGGAACGCGAAAGGTATGCATTACCCTCATAAGGCGTGCGTTATGACTCATTGCACCTGCGGTGCTACTGTAACGCAATCAGGCCACCTGGCACAATCCAATTGTGTAACAAAATTTTGCTGAACTAAATGTCATCAACACGGGCTACAGACGCGCTGTGGGCGAGACCCCTCTTTTGACCGTGAAATTGGCCAGGTGTCACTTGACCCTGGAGCTGTGTAAACATTGCTTGTCTTCTATCTAGTGTATCTAGTGGACTCACTGCATTTTAACATTGCCTGATAAGTTTACTCACCTCTTCGGAGATCTTCGGATTGTGCTATTCGTTAAGTGTAACTTGGATTGGCAGGTAAGACGTACAGGTTACAGGTGCTTAATTAATATGTGTACCCGTTCAAGAGTACCAGGACATGTAAATCTTTGATTTTGGCGTATTTCCCCCCTAAATTCAGCTTTGATGATAAATGACTATGATAACAGGGTATGCTAATCAAATTCGTTATGCAGTTTTAGTCACCAGTCATGACGCTGCTTAATAATTGTAGGCTTTCATATTTTTGTACGTAAATGTAGTAAGCTTAAGAGTATTTCCACCACATTTCTTCAATTAATCCCCATTAAACTGTTATTGGCACATTTGATAATATATAAAATTAAATAAGGATAACCAAATTTGAGGTATTTTATTTATTTATCATTATTTTTGTCTTTATTTACGGTAGAAGCTAGATGGTATGTGCAAACTCCTATATATATATATATATATATATATATATATATATATATATATATATATATAGTGCTTGCTTGCAGATCACTTTGTAAACTGAACTTGTAAAATTGACATTTCATCTCACCAGGCACCATGCCCTTGATGGAGCCAGCCGTGGCCACAAAGAGGGCCACTTTTGCCCTGAGATGATTTTGGTTCCCCGAGGCACAGTTTGGCTGTGTCCCGGGGGTGGTCCACACACGTGTGGGCTATACTGGGGGATCCACACCATCCCCTACTTACAGGAAAATGTAAGTACATATGTGACACTGGTGTGATTAATTTTTTTCAATCAAGAATTACCCCAATACAAGTTTTGAGATGCAGAAGGGTATATAATATTATATTACTTGTATTCTTAGAGAGTCTGGTAGAATTATGATTAATTTTAGTTTGTATTTAAAAATGAGTTGTAAGAATATTAAAGCTTGGTTAATTGTAAAATGAAATGAATTAAGATTTTTAATCTACCATGCTTGTTTATCAAAATGGGTTTAGTTTTAAAAGGGGGTGGGAGTAGATTGGCCAGGTCCCGGGAGACAGTCCTGAAGAGGTGAGAAGGTAGTTACACATATTATAGATAACAAATAAAAGTGATGCATTGAAATGGGCAAAATATAGGAAGCAGTCTTCATTTTCAATCCAAGTGTTTTAACAAGTATGTATTAAATGTATAGCGCATATTTTAAATTGTTTGAGAAGGATTATCTTAATATTATATCTTCATAAATTTCTTTTTCAGAATATTCTGTTCAAAATATTCTTGTTTATATACAAAAACAAAGGTCAGTTATATATGACATAGAACTTAAATCACCCTTTCTAGGATCTCATCTAAAAATACTTTTTCACTATTCAGCACAAGAAAGGTCTTCTAAATTTTCTTTAGGGGAGATCATACAGAAACAGTGGACTTGGATTACAATCCTGCACAGATTTCATATGAGGAACTCCTTGCCTTGTTTTGGAAAGGGCATGACCCTACCACCAATACCACTAACCAGTACATGTCAGCAATCTTTTATCATGACTCTGAGCAGAAGGCGCTGGCCGAGAAGAGCATGGAGGAACAGCAGAAACATATGGCAAGAAAAATTGCCACAAAGATTTTGCCCGCAACTGAGTTTTTTGAGGCAGAAAAGTAAGTTATGGTGTGTGTGTGTGTGTGTGTGTGTGTGTGTGTTAATATTACATTACAATACATACATACATACATACATACATACATACATACATATGCACATGTAAGAGTAAGGGCTGAGAGAGAGGGGTGGGCTGATGAGCCTGTTGCCATCTTAACAACATCAGGTTGCCTAAATAGTTTACAATTCACATTGAGAAAAAAAATTCAGACAGCTAGGATGCAAAGCAGTTATGGTAAATTGATCATAATAATAATTATGCTAATTGTTATTAATATACATCTCTTATGATTGTTAAACCAGCATTGATTTACATAGCAAACCCTTTTTTGTTAGTTTGAATATTCATGGAGAGATCCTTGAAGCTCTGATAAAATGGCATTGCTGCAACTTTCTCCATAACACTAAGAAATCCCATCTGCATTTCAGTAAAATGTTTGTTTCAGACATTGAGCTAGAATTGCAAATTAGTACAATAACACACAGTTTCTTGCAGATATTAACATTACATCAGAAATGGATGGGGGAGGTCCTTTCTGTTGTCCTGAATCTGATAAAAGTGTGTTTACAGAGCTCTCCTGTTACCAAAATATTTAAACCTACAAAATTACTGGTCATTATTTACAGCAATGACTCAATCTTTTCAAAGGGCAAAAAATTATCAGTCTTTCCAACACAATTTTTTGGAATCATTAAATTTATATAAAATTTTGTAAATAGCCTTTTTCTTTATAAAATAAATTATAGAGTAGCCTGCTTTTCAATTATGTTGGTACCACTCAAAAAGAGTGTTCTAATTAAAAAAATTTATGACTTACATAACAGGCTGAATGGTTTTGTTATGCTGTACATAACAGTATCTGTAAAATTCAGTTTTCCCCATCATTACCATACACTGTTTTAGCTATCACCAGAAGTACCTGCTGAGACAGCAATTCAAACTATTCGACACCCTGGGTCTTGAGGGACAGAGTTTGATTAGGTCTTATGCTGCTGCCAGGCTGAATGGTTTTGTTGGCAAATATGGTACTGTGGAACAGTTTGAGAAGGCAAGAAACTTGCTTTATTAATATTTTAAGAGGAAGGCCATGTTTGAATGGGTGTTGTAACAAACCGATCACATATGAATTCTTTTTTTCTCTAAATATAAAAAAAAGTTTTTATGTAGTAATAGTAACCTAAGCAACATGGTGTAATTTTCATCTTTTAGGGAAAAGTTTACTTCTTTTTGTTCTTTTTTTTAGATGCAAGTTTTGATCTTAGCACAATTTTACTTTTCCTAAATTCAGTTTTATTTCTTATGCATTTGTCACTTTTGTATTCCATATCAGTAAAGAATGAGTACAATAATAAAATGGTGATATGGGCCAAACATGTAATAATGAACTAGTGACACAAAAAATTAATATGTAAAATAAAAAAAAAAAGACATTTGTCAGTTTTTAATAGAATGTCTCTCTACAAATTCCAGGAATCCAAGGAGATGGGCCTATCCCAGTCTCAAATCACCCAGGTAAAGAGGGTCTTGGCTGCATCACCATAAAGTTATAACTTCCGGAACATTTTAAAATGGTGAAACGTGTGAACATCTATTGATATATAGATAATAGAAATGAACTATCTGTGATATGTACTTAATTTTTCATGGGAGCTTTATGACCTAAGAAGTCAGTACCTCCTTCAGGAATTTTGAGACATAGGATGAAACTCAGCAGTGTAATCAAAATTTTGAAGCTGCTTGGTGGATGGAAGTGTCTTGACATCCCTGTTGAGGTGACATGGCCCCTTAGGAAATAAAGCCCTTTTAATGGATCATAAATAAAATTAATTTTATGCATTTCCATTAGTCTTGTTTGTCTACTTCAGTACAGAGGATTTGCAAGTTGAGCAAAACCTCTGTTACCCATTCCCTTTCTCTTCATGAAGCTGCCTTTGTGTTTTCAAAAATAACCAAATTCATTTTTGGGATTGCATAATTTGTCAAGTTTGAAAACAAAGTGGACCAGACTGACCCAAATGTCAATGCTTTTAGAATGTATTTATAGAAATCATATTACAGTTAACTTTATAAGGGTGTAACTCCAACAGATCCAACCAAGTTTCAATATATTATCAACCATTTCTGATCAAGTATTAAAAGCAACGAGTTATCAAGTTATTACCGATTTAAAATGGATCAAGAGATGGAGATGCCAAAACTTTTGAGCAATACTGACAGAATTAGCATCTTTACGATGATCTTTACAATGATAATTTCTACTCCAGAGCTATGAAAATAAATACAATCACCGTGTAATATGGTAATGTTTTATTTTTGTCATTAATACTTAATACTGTGGCATGCAGTTACACAGATATTTCAAAAGCTTTCAATGAATACACCATTTATATTTCATAACCATTATACCTACTTATCATAAACAACAGGGCAAGGACATTACTTTAACATTCCTTAAAAAACACAATAAACTGAAATATCTAATTTCAGTAGCAGGTATTGGTAACAATACATTTACTATTATTAGTACAATTCATAGGAGTGTTGGCTGTGAAAATTCATTTTGGTGGTTCCCACATACATTTCAGAAATAACTTCAAGCAACAGTGCTTTTTTCATGTGATTAGATAGCCATTTGTGCACAAATATCTGAATGCTTCCAAATAATAATAATTATTTTTATTGTTTTCTTCATAAAGAGAGGAAAAAGAATCAACTGACCTCAATTCTGTGCAAAATTGCATTTCTACCTAATTGCTGATAAACTAAAGAAATTCAATATTTCTCAATTTCACAGAAGAAAAAACACCCCTGCATTGTGATACAGTAATTACCTACTATAATAAATCACAACATGAAATAACCATTTTCAGGGAACAAGAATTTTGTTCACAAACCCAAAATTATGCAAATTCTGAAGTTCCGAAAAGTTGGTTGGCTTTGCACCAGAAAGTACACGTATGTGAGTGTCTACAAATGACTTTGAATGAAAAAGTAAAACCACAGACAAGCACTCGAAAGATTTGTGTGATGACTGTGCACCAGTGTGGACGATACAACCCTTGTCATGAGCAAAAACTTTGGAAATTAAGATGTCAGGACTTGTGCCTTTGCTTTTGGATTTTTGGTCAATAACATACTGCTAAAAATATTGTAAATACAGCTTGTAATAAAAACCCAACAATTTGAAACAAGTTCTTATGTAAGTCTTCACAATTCTCAAGAAACTAGTAAATATTTCCTAAATCCACATATATAGTGGATGCACAAATGCTACATTTACTATTAACAGATTTTATTGCTTATATAATGACAGTGGTACATGCAAACATTAAATCTTATACCTGGTATAAAAGTAAAAATATGGCGAGACTTCACTTTTAAGTATTGTATTTCCTTTTACACGTTTACATCTGTGGTAATCCCTTAACCTCAAAACATGCATTATCTTTACTTCAAATCCTGCATTATCATCAATGACACAGCATTCACAACTTACAAGGGAAACACATGAAAACAAAATGTGACACATCTTTTATTTCTGCACTACACTGAATGATGATCTCAATGTAGCTGTATTGCGGCACTCATTACATACCCCCCGTTAAAATTCTGCATCCTTACGTGATGGGAAGAGCAGAACTTCCCCATGTTAAGAGTATTATCCCAATATTTCTCACTGACAACCGATTAGTTGATAAATTATACCTAACAAATCCTGAACAAATTTGATCATTGCATGTCACTTCCACTGGACATGTTTTCAAACAAATAATCCCAGGAGAAGTAATCACATTAATAACCTTTTTTGACTGTTGTAGCATGTACAATACCGAGCTTTTAAAATCATACCATACATTTTGCCTAATTGCATTCCCTGACTGTGTCAGTTTCCCCCCTTGGGTACATGTACTCACTATCTAATTAGGAAATGACATCACCACTTGACATTTCAGTGGTATGATATCTCTCCAAGGTAATCCTTAAGTCATGCTACCTGTCAAAATAGGTTATTACTTTAAATTTTCCAGTCAATTTATCTCGCTGTCTGTCTATCTGTTAAGTCTGACTGCCAGTTAACTTTTTAAAAATCATATTGTCCAGAATTATTCCATGTTATAAGGTGAAGTGATATATAATGATGAAATACTGTTTTAGCATATCTCTATGTGATAATTGGCAAAATCATTTAACCACTGGATAACTGGTATTCAACTGAGGTACTTAGTATGTTTTTATCTAATGTTTTCTTTCACAACTGAGCATTCAAAATTAAGAATGTTTCATAATTTAACAAGGGGTATGGAAACTATATATTTCTTATTTTAGCATGATAATTAGAAATAATGAGGAATGGCTTATATCCTATTCATTGCATTTTAAAGCATGTTTGCATTTTATATCATAGTGGTTGTGCGTATGTGATTGAGGGAAGTGCTGAAGTGGAAGGGGGGATAGAAATAATTTTATGAAATGGCTATCAAAGAAAAGGTGTTTTAAAACATTTTGAAAAAATTTATGACATGCATATTTAGGAAAGGCCCAACTGCTTTTTTTCCCATTACAGCGCTTGAGTAATATCTATAGACAACAGCTACAATACTGGACATATACTTTTTATGTGGTTCATATATATATATATGATGCACAAAAAAATAAAAAAAAAGTTCAATTGTGTACGACTGGTTCGTTTTTACGTAAATGGTGTCAGAGTTGGGAGAAGGATAACACTTAAATCAATACTTCATGGAAGCTCACATGAGAATTTCAATCTGTGAAAAACAGCCGAATTCTGTTTGAAGTTTTCACCGTAGTGTGTGATTCAAAAGCCACAGAACGTAACACACATTTACAACACAAGGTGAAATATCTGTTTTTACAAAACAAACACTCCCATCTTTCTTTCAGTTCGTGATTTTCTGGTGATCTGTATCAGCCGTTTAGTAGTTAACCTTTTTTACTAACCATTCCAAGATGGGGCTTGTAAAAAACGCTGTAACTTCTCTGTACTAATCAGCATATGGCACAGATGATGGCATTCTATTTGCAACATTTTCCTACTCATGAGGACACATTAGTGACAGACTGTTTTCTCTCAACCTGTTGTTTGGCACCTCCTGCATCTGCCTGTGCTGCCCCCTGTGCGCTACCTCTGCTGCCCCCTGGTGGGACACTGCTGTACGTCTGCTGCAGGCTAGCAGGGTGCATATACTGAGTTGATGGCAAACCTAGAGAGGTATAAAAAATTGTGCATGTATACAATATAATCTTTCTCTGGTAAACCCTATTTTCAAAAAAAAAAAGATGATAGTAACAAATATGCATATATGCAAAGAATTAATAACCCTGCAATTTCTTGAGTACATACCCATCCTACTTACCAGTTCCCCACGGCGACTGACGACTGCTCCCCACAACATCGCTCCACGACATCTGTGGTTGTACTGCGTCTGCCGCCTGGCTGGCATAAGTGCTTGAAGACAGGTCAGCTACCTGGTCAGCTGATACTGGCCGTGTCCAAACCTGTTTTGGGGGCCATGTATTGGTGGAGCGGGACTCCTATAATAAATATGTATAAATATACATCTGTTAAAATCATCTCAATACTGGCTTTATAATAGGTGAACATTTGACTGGAAAATGGTCTGCGGTAAGTCACCAACTGATCAATATACAGAGATCCTCCTTGTTTTCTTTTGCTTTTACTTCTTCTCATTCTCAAAGTCTAACACCAACTCATCTCAATGCAGCCAGGTCACAAGGCCTCACTCACCATATGAAGGTCGTCCACACTCCTGGGCCTGGCCTCGGCACCAGCACCATGCAGCAGTGGAGTCCCATCAGAGAACTTGTGTTCACCACTGCTGTGTCTCCTCTTGTCATTGACAGCATTCATCAGATCTGTTCCCAGGGCCACCTGCTCCTCTATAGAAGAGTCCTCATCACTGCTGTCATCCTGGGCACCAGACCAGCTGAAACCAGGGCAAAGGTCAAGGTCATGTAAAAGTCAATCAAAGGTCAGCGGTTTATTAGGGCCATTGTGAAGTCACTTGCAACGAATTCTATATAGGGCTATCATCCTTGCACCAAGGAGGCTTAAACTAGGTCAAATGTCACAGGTTAAATCAAGGTCAAATGAAGGGTCAAACTGGGGTCATCAGCCCTCCTTCAAATACAAGATATAAACACTATTAATTCAATAGTCATATTAAACCCTTATCTTTAAAACTGGCATTCTATGACTGTAAGTGCATTGAAAAAAGTAACACAGTTTTTGGTCCAGAAGCACCATCTCCTGGCTGTACCTACCTTGGTGGCCAGCTCCTATTCAGCTTGGCATCCCCTGCCCCCCACCCTGGTCCCAGGAGATACTGCCCATCTTGGCCTGCCTGGGACACCAGAGCCATGTACTGGCTGTACTCCAGCTCTGGCGTATAGGCAGCAGCATATCCCGGCAGATACATCTGCTGGTTGGCAGCCATCATGAGGTCACTGGGGTAGCTCCCCCTATGGTGCATGGTGGAAGGCCAGGTGTTGCCGCGGGAGGAGTCTAGAGGAAGGTCCAGGAACTGCAGACCAGCATCAGAGTGGCGATGAGGCCCTGGGTTGGTGTACTGGAACTCTGCTGAGCTGGATGTGGACATGTTCATAGTGGAAGGGGTAGTGCCAGAACTGCTTCCACCACCAGATGAGGGGTCCATCCCATCGTCCTCGTGACCTTCACCTTGGAGTGAGATTTCTGGGATAGATTGCATAGGTGGTTTGCGAATGCCTGACAGGAAATCGATAACGCTGTCCAGCACTTCTTGTGACACCGTGTGGCCATTAGGCGGAGGGACGCTCTGTGAACGTGATAGCTTTAGGCAGGCTGCAGCAGCTCCAGGTCCGTCTTCATTCGATAGAGTGGAAGCAGTTTCCAAACTGGAAGAAGTTTGCAAAGCAGGCAGTGGATGACTTTTAGGAACAGGTGCTGCTGAGCTTTGACTTGTTTTCTCAACAGGCAAGTTAACTGGTACCGAAGACATGTTCTGCAGCACAGAAGGTCCAGCTTTCTGATTGGCTGCACTCTTGGAATCATGGGAAGTGCCTGCTTTATCTTTGGTTTCACCAGCTGCCTTTTTAGCACCCTTATCTTCTGATTTCTCTTTTGACTGGCTGTCTTTTTGAGTGGTTAATTTTGATTGGTCTGCTGCTTTTAACTTGTCCAATGAACGTGGGGGTCTCTTTGGAACAGGCAGGATATCTTCCACATCTTTGATGGAAGAAAATTGGGAAAAAGTCTCCGTAACTGAGAAAAAGAACTGACACTGCAACCTTACGACTGCTACAAAGCATTGAGCAAGGAGCTGAAATAAAATGACATACAAGTTTTGTAAAAATAACACTAACATCAGACCAAATCTGACTGGAGTTAGCCAATATATGAAGTCATCAAAAGGTGGCTTTTACCTGTAAATTTTTGTCAAGTGAAAACTTTAAGTAGGTTTGTGGTTAGTCTAAATATGAACGTGGTATAGACTACAGGCCCGTAGCCAGCAATTTCAAAAGGGGGGTTCTTTTTCTGAAAAAGTGGACCTTTTTCCATAAAAACTTCATGTACCTAGATCAAATTTTACCCAGAGTGGACCTTTTCCCAGCAAAAGGGGTGGTTCTCTTGAACCCCCTGAACACCCCCTGCCTACGGGCCTGGACTAGAATCTTATTTTAGGCACTGAATATCAAAATTATATTCATTGGTAACATTTTCTGCTGTTTCTTAAACAGGTCAGCCCTAACTCTAAAACAATGGGACTTGAATAATAAAAATAATAATAATAATAATAATAATTATTAATGTCTAACAGACTGATTTAGTGAAATACCTTTAAATTATCCTCGGACCGGTCATCTTTACTGGGCTCCAGCCTGTTGACCAGGCGCTGGATGAGTGTGTCCACTTCCTGTCTCACTTCATTGGTCACTGCCTGCGTGGCCATGTTGACATCCTCAAGTGCCGACTGAAACTGACCAGCAGTCTCGGAGTAGGCTGTCCCATTAAACAATTCCAGCGCCTTTAAGGCAAGGAGAGATCCTGTCCCACTGAAGCGGCTCAAGGAGCCAATGAAATCCTTGGCATGAAGTCCAAAGTCCTGAACGTCGTACTGGAAAGTTTTCAGCGGGGTATGAAAGGTGGATCTGCTCTGAGTTGCAGTGTGTTTGGTGGGGGAAAACTTCTTCTTTAGGTTTTCCATCGCTGAAAAAAGCTGAATATCTTGCTGAAGTACTACTGTTGCCAATGGTAGCTCAAATCTTCGACTGATTTGTCAAACTGAAATGAAAAAAAAAAAATTCAAAATGAAAAAGCTTTGCTAGTTTTTATAACTAACTGTTGCAGAACAAGAAATAGTTTTTTGACATCAGTCAAACATACATATACAACTAACAGGTCAACATAGACCAATTACTACCATGTGCTAGCAGTGTACAGAACTCAAGCTGGCATTCATTACTGTATGAACAGTTGAGCTCACAGATAAAAATCGCATATGGTTTTACCAAAAAAATTCTTATCAATCCCTGCAGTTTATTTGGCATTCCACTTGGGCAATTGTGGACTACATGAAAAGATTTCTTTTGTATCATACAAAGCAATTGGATTTACCTGTCCCCATAGCTTTGCTACATACAGTGGATGAACAGACTAAAATATGAAACTGACCACACACATACACACACACACAAAGTCATCTCCAATATCAATGGAGATGTCTCTTCCTAACCTCTCTCCTTCACTTCATTCATGTATACAAGCACCTGTATTATTATATATACATGCATGTGCATGCATGCACAAGATACAAGCTAACAAACACAATTCCCACTGGGAAAAATCAATACAAGACACAAATCAAAACAACCTTAATACTAAATGATAGAAAAAAATCTGTCTTGGCCATGACTGCAATGGAACTTATCAATCAACCATTTGTTTCATAGACAATATAAAAGGCCGCTTACCTTTTTAATGATATTTGTCTTGCCAGAAATTTTAATTCTCCCTGCTGACAATTGCAGAGTAAGATATATCTTGAAAATACTACTTCTTCTGGGCCAATAAGAGATCGTAAAACAAGTCCACTCTAAGACCAAACTCCCAAAACCATCTTTCTGTCATTTGTTATCTGACTTTAGCAGCTTAAGGCCAAGTCCTTTTTTTCATGCTTTTTGTGAAACAAGATCCAGAGTTCTTGTCTTCCCCTATGCAACAGCTAGCACCTCCTAATTCATATAGGAACACACACTTGACTTGGAAGGCTGTCCAACTTTAAAGCTATGGGAACAAACCATGAAATTGAATGCTTTACTCCACTCTGATTTTTCTAAAGAATACAACTGATGGGCGATATTATTTAAAGAGTTGAACTAGAACCTTAGCCATATCACATCCATCTCTCTGTCTCCTTTTACAAAGACCTTTCATTACATCCAAAGACATTAAACGAAAGATAAGGACTTGGTGACTTCATGTTTCAGTACTTAAGTATGCATTTCACTTTTGAACTTCATCAATTTCTGAGAAACAAAATGGGATAATTTTCTTGGTATTCCTTTTCCATAATGGAAAGGTCAGACTGTTTAAATTCGAAAATAGCAATAACAACAAAAGCATATTATTGTGCGTTGTAATTCAATGACTTTTTAACAAATGTTTTCATCATGCTAAGGTAAAAATTTTATGTTAACTGGATAAAAGAGAACAAAAAGAATATATATATATATATATATATATATATATATATACAGACTGGTCCACATTTGTATTAAAGATGTGTAGTTGGTTTGAAGCAAATTCATACATACAATGAAGAAAGATATTTTTTAACCTGCTAACACAAAACATTTTCACTACCCCACAGGCAATTTTGGGCACTGGCAACTCTGATTAAAGTCAAATATTCCTACAAATTATCTGAGGCAACAAAGCACATCAATTACTTTTTGATATCATAAATTTTGCACAAAGAAATAATTTTCGTGAATTGGAAAACACTCCGATTTCTCGTCTCTTGTGACAGCAGCAATACAGAGTAAAGGCAGACATAATGTGTTTTTCTAAGATAACCCAAGATGGAAGAAAACCACAAAATAACTTTCTGACCAACCACCCTTAAAAAAAAAAAAAAAAAAAACAAGGCAGCAAAGCTGTCAAATGTACAGACAAAAAACAGGAAATAACTATGCTCAAAATAGGCTACTGTCAATTCTGATGCAAAAGTACATTATGTTAAACTGCAAATTCAACATCAAATTTTAATTATGCTNCATAAAAAATCACAGTGCACTTGTACTTACCTTACCCTGAGTGAGTTTGTTAACTAAATTTGTGCTATTTTTGCCCACTTTTATCTATTTCTATAGAAATGGGATAAAACATTCCATTGTAAGTATTTTGTCACACGTTTGTAATACATTATCTGTCTTAAACTGTAATAAATAAAATAAGGATCTGTTTTTTGGCTAAATAAATATATGCATACTTATTAATTAATACAAAAATTATCAAGAGAGAGAGAACAAGGCTTTCTTCCTCGTTCCAGAAATCATGCAAGCACATTTCATTTCAAACATCTAATAGTGACAAAATCAATAAAAATTCATCTGAAATAAGTATTATTTTAATTTTTTTCAAATGAGCCCAAGCTCATAATCCTTCGCAAATGGAGCAATGATAGAATGCACATGAAACCATGAAGCTTTCTTGACTCTCTTAACATGCAAATCACACATTTTTTACAATAAAATTCCATATCATGTCTGAATTATAATTAGAACTAAAAGGTATAAATTACCTGGCACATATTGCTTTTACACAGTACTGTTCTTGGCTTTCCAGCATCAAGGCCAGTCATCTGAAAATACAAAACAAAACACAAACTTACTACTAGTTCACAATTCTTTTCTCCCTAATAATTATAAGATCAGGAGAAACTATTAAAATAAAATCCTGGAAAACCAATCAGCATGGCTATGAAAAATGTTCTCAGATTACCCTCCTAGTCATATATTTGGCGAGTAGCCATGACCTACAATGAACCACTTCACGATACAGCTCACCGAGGGTGAAAACTCAGTTGCTTCCTAAAACACAAGGTGGGAAAAAACGCCTACTAGTGGGTTGACCCTTTGTGGGCAGGATTACAGGACTTACCACAAAACCAACTATAAATGTATAGCATTACGCATAGTTGAAGGTGCAGCTGAGATTGGATCTTTTTTAAAAAATTTTGCAACTCTCCAAGTTAGGCACGGAAATGTAGTCCAAAACCAGTACTTATTGAGAGAATAGAAAAAAATTCCTAAAGGCTCTCTCAGTGGCATTCACTCGCTTATTTGCAGAAATTTACTTGCACTGGCTTGCTGGCAAATGTTGAATCTGTGCACTGATGTGGTTTCCTGCCATAACCGAATTTCTATTAATTTGTTTCCAATTAAACCACAAGGCATAAGAACACTGTCTAATCCATCGACCCATTATACTTTGTACATCATGTTATGGAAAAAAGTCTCTTCAACATGTACACATTTAATGCAGACATCTCCAAGGTGGAGAGGTCCTCAGGGAGCAAACCACACTGACAAAGTGACACTGATTAGAATTTATCTTGTTCACAAAAGGACCAACTAAGATCAACAATGAACAAATGACATCACAGAATTGCCAATCTGATTTTTGACAATCTATGGGCACATTCAGATTCACACATTGTACCAGCTGGGTCAGTCCAACTTGGTGAGGGATTCTTGCTAAAGTGCAATCATTGGAATCAGCTTAATCAGCACATTAGTTGATTCACCCTAGCTCTCAAGGAGACCTCACACAATTAAGCTGAATCCACTGACTGCACTTAAGCAAGAAACCCCTACACAGTTGGACCTACCCAGCAAGTATAATGTGTGAATCTGAATGTGGTCTTAGTTTCACCTGATCAGAAGTGTGCTTGGTTATGAGCACAGACATACTTTTTTCTCATTTCCCGTTATTTTTTCTTTCACTAATATTTTCCAAAACATGCAATTAATCCCATTATGAAAGAAAAGGTGAGTCACTGGTTCAGGCAATGTCAATATCAAAGAGCAGAAACTGCATGTTGATGTCTTGAATAGCTAAGAAATTCTGACGCTTTTTTTTTGCACATCAGTCAGCTTTTAAGCACTGAAGCTCGCCGAGTAAGTAGAACACCTGCACTACAGTCTATACATACATATATACATACATATATATATATATACCCAAGTATAAGAATACATCTGATTGGATATATTATAAGACACCTGACAGGATAAAGCTAGATTACGTAATAACACTATGCCTAGCTATAAAGGCTTCAGCACTATACCATCTCATCACATCAAATGAATTCACGTTTATTCACAAAAAAAAAAAAAAAAAAAAACATACACACACACACACACACACACACACACAACAACAACAACAACAACAACGACTGCTGCAATTCGACCATGTTGACCATAATCAGCAGAGTCCCAGTAGGCCTTCTAAATCACAGCTTTTGAAAGAGGGATGATACTGATAAAAGTATAGGGTGCGGCTGTCTGTATGTATGTTTGTTCCTTTTTTTCAAATAGTGGATGAAAATGTGGTAGCAAGTGTGAAGCAAAGCGAAAAATAAACCTTGCAATAAATATAAACAAGAATGGTTAATCTTGTGCTGCATTAAGAAAAATATGCACTGTATTCATATCTTAGTGAGCACAGCCTACTATTACTGATTTCTAGACCCTTAACACCATAAATAGAAAACTGACCATAATTTCTGTCAAAAGACACATACTAGTAACCTTTCCTTCCTTAAAAAAAATTAATGAAAATAATGATACTTTTAGAGAAAACTGTGAAGACTTTAAATAATAATAATAATAATAATAATAATAATTAATAGGTTGCATATTATTAATTAAATGATAAATAATAAAATTACTAAAAATACTAGTAATTTCTTTATAAGCTAAGCACACAAATCAATCCGCCACATGCCTTAGAGCCAAATAAATATTAGAAGGCTCCTTTGTAAGGACAGTCTGAAAAACAAGCACATGATGTATCATATTATTAATTCAATGGCAAGATGCTCACACACCTATGCCCCTGTTCTAAAGATGTTTTAATCTTGTGTTTGTTAATGTGTGGTGGACCGTTTTATCATCAACTTAACAAACAATCCTCCCATATCAATATGAGTGTCCTCATAAAGCAAATATACCTGGTACTGGTAGTAAACTGTATACATATAGAATTTAGAACATTTAGAGGTCCTCAAAGTTTTCTGGCCTTTCTAGGAAAAATCATTTCAATTCCATCATATTTCTCAATTCTAGTATTTTTTTTACATTATTTTATATTGTTTGGTATGAAGTTTACATATAGCTTGAATGAACTTTTATCTGTACTCTATGCACTTTGTAATTTTTCTTAAATTTCAAGTTTTATTTGACAATGGCACATGGAAAAAATCCATTTGACTTTCAAATGATTTTTCACATGTAAATGTAACATTAAAGACCAGTTTACATAGTGAATCACAATCCTGAAGCCTGCAAAAATGCTTGTGACATAAGACATCAGCCTCAGAACAGAATTACACGTGCATTATAACTGTAGTCATAATTTCCAGTTCAAAGCATTGCAAAAATTGTTTCAAACTTCTTTTCAGTTTGCAAACAAATGGACCAGTCTCTATATACAAGGTGCATGCTAGAGGTGTCATCAAGCAGATTATAAAATTTAGACTCCAGCAGAGATTTTTTAGAAATTGTCTGACA